>NBIL01133763.1:0-18490 GCA_002752925.1 Viola pubescens var. scabriuscula | reverse complement strand
GAATGGCTTACTTTAAACCCCTTTCGTGGCCCGCTCGCCTCAAAATCATGAGAGGAATTGCAAGGGGACTAGCTTTTCTACACGAATTCAGTCCAAAAAGGTACGTCCATGGAAACTTGAAGCCTAGCAACGTTCTCCTTGGAGAAACCATGGAACCCTGCATCTCTGATTTTGGACTTGGATGTTTCGCTTATACTACAAATGAAGAATCAGCAGCAGTTCAATCGGAGCAAATAAGAAGTGGAACACCACCTCAGTGTTCTCCATATGCAGTGACACCAAGAAATTCAAGTGCAACGAGGTCGTATTATGAAGCTCCTGAGGCATCAAAACTCACAAAACCATCACAAAAATGGGATGTATACTCATTTGGAATGATTGTACTAGAGATGATATCTGGGAAGTCGCCGAGGGTGAGTTCATCAGAAATAAATCTAGTTAGATGGGTTCAACTCAGCATTGAAGTCAAACCACTCTCAGAAGTTGTAGACCCTTTCCTGGCTCATGACTTGAAAAGGAAAGAAGAGATGAGTGCCGTACTCAAGGTTGCGCTAGCCTGTGTTCATGCAAGTCCTGATAAGAGGCCATCCATGAGAAATGTGACTGATACTCTAGAACGGCTGGCAATGATCGGTTAATGAAGAGGGTCATTAAAAAGAATGAATCCATGAGATTATAGGCACAGTAGACCCTTAGGAGAAGAAAATGCAGTATGGTGCCATGCAAATGAAATTGGAAGATGATGTTATGGTTTCTCCTCAATATAAGTACAATAGTGCACTCATCCAAAGGGCACCGCAAATTTGCCATAAATTTTATCCCCCCAGTTCAGTGGGCGTATTTTGTCAATTGTCTCTACAAAACTCCTATCCACTGCCATGTAAGTCAGACTCTAGCATGCAGTTTTATTTTACTACAAATAAGCAAGTATAACAGTTTCAATTAGTGTACTTTTGATGTATTGGATTGCTTTTATACTATAGTATCAAACCAAAATTGAGTTACCTCCCTACTCCATCACTGCAATTACTCTGCAGCAACTAACTGAATTGAGTTTGAGTACCCACCCATACTGAAATCCAACGAAGTGTTAGGAAAAACCTGAAAAATTGTAAAGACCATGCAATGCGACTTCTTCATGCAATCATTCATTGGAAACAAGCGATGAAAATCTAGCTTCTAGCCACTAATCATAGAACGGAAGGCCAAAAGGATGATAATGGAAAATGGACCCCGCATGTCAAACCATAGATCCCTAACAGAACTACTTCATTGAAGCAGACACACCTTCTCTAAAATAGATTAGAGTGGACGGTCAATTAACCAATTAGCAAAGCTTGTGATCGGATAAAAACTACATGCTCAGAGTAAACTTTTAAGAAAAACAAAACAATGTAAAGCAATTATGCAAGAAAGTCGCGCATTATAATTTCAACTAACCATGTCTACTGGTGAACAAATAATATAAAATTTTCAGCTCAAGCAAAACACAGTATCATGCTAGAAACTAAATATCAAATATTATAGATTATGCAAGATAAAAAAGTAATGTTGTCACAAAGCGGAATGCTTAAAGGGATCAAGGACCAAACAGAGAATTACAGGTAATGAATACTAAAAAAATCATCGTCAAACAAATTCTTCAAGCTATTTCATGTTTAAAATTAACGAAACAAATTCTACGGTTAGCAAAATACTGGATATTTAGAGCTTACCCACCTAATCATAGGACAAACACGCAACGTAGTTGACATCTCTTTTAACGCGACTGCTGAACATACGAGAAACATGAATGTAGGACAACAAATAGTCATATACTATCAATTAGTTGAGCTAATAATGTTCAATTAAACTTCAGAGAACGTAAAAGAGAGCTTTTCTAGAGAAGAGATCACAAAGGCATATATGAATCAAAACAAAAGTGTTGCTTACTAGTAGTTTTTTGCTTGAGGTCTCCTTCTACTTTCAGGCCACGAGTTCTTCTCATGGTCTTACTAATGCAAAGTGTGCTTACTTTTAATCACTGGAATTTGTACTTTTCAGAAGTCAACTATGTTTTGTGGTTGGGATGCAATGAACCCTTATGTATGACTCCTACAACCACATTTGCTCTCTTTCATCTTAGCACCTCCAGATCACAGTTCACTATCATCAACCATCTTCCAGAAAACCCTAAATCATTATCAAAACTCACCAACCCTAACCTCATAAATGTGAAACCCTGAACCTAAAAATCAACCTCAACAAAAGAGTTACATCCATGCACAGAATATTCTGCCTTAAACACCCTTAGCTTGAGGCTATGTCAGGAGCTTGTTTGAGGAGATATCAATTACTGCCATTGAACCAACACTGGATGGGTCTTACGCATTGTTGGTTATTGATGTAGGTCACAGTGTGGCTCATAAGTGAAAGTGCAGGAAGTAACCGTTGATGGCAGCACTGAAGCACTAGAGATATTTATCTTGCTGAAGTGATGTCAGACCTCATTTTTTATTACAAATATAACTATGGCTAATTGATGTTGAGGTGCAGTTGCATGCTATTATGATGGAAAAAAATCTAGTGATGGGTATAAAAAGAAAGAGAGTGACAATTTTAGTTCTCTAATATTCAAACCTTAGTCCTAAGATGAGCCACAGTAGCCTTTGATTTCATTCTTTTTTTTTCCCTTTAAAAGTGGGATAAGAATAATTTTCAGTTCTTGTTCGGGCCAGATGCTGAGTAGGTGCTCTGACTTAGCACAAGTTATTAGAATAGGTCATGCCTTCTGAATTTCACTAACAAGTGATCCAATAGGCCACCATGCCACTGCCTAGTGCTCTTAAGGACTTGGATAAGTGCTCAAAAGCATTAGATAACACCATGCAAAAGTGTTCTTAAATTCAAAAATAAAACAATAAATACACCTTATCAATCAACCACATAATACCATTGCATAACATTTGCTGTATAACCTCTCATATCAAAGAGCACAAATACAGATGTGAGACAGCAAAAAGAGCAAGAAAAAACTGTAATTACCCTTCTACTACACAGGTTGACAACTCTTAATGATACCAAAGTTGGAAAAAGAAAATCAGTGAAAATAAAATTACCAAAGGGAGAAGACCCAAGGTCGTTTCTATCGTGTCAGTGGGGTTCTTTGTTGTTGCTTGACATTATTCATCTGTAACTGTGAATTCTTCTCAGATAACAGTAAGGTTTCTGCCTTGGACATGGCTTAAAATTGACAAGGTAATGTAGTGAATGGAGGTGGAGGTTGAGATTTATATATTAGGGCGCGGTCAGAGTTGTCAACAGGTTCATTAACATATTTAGCAATCTCAACGGAAGTAACACCAATGGACTGAGCTTGGTTATTGATTTGAGGAAGAAGTCCAGCAAGGTGATGATTTTCACAAGCAGGGAGAATGGGGAGTGGATTTGACATTGGGATGGGCTGGTAAACTTGTGAAATTGTCTCTCGTAAAGGCAAACCAGCTGCAGCTTTGTACGCCACTTGGCCAGAATTAGCATGTGAAACAGGATGCATCATGGGGGAATTACAGGCAGCCGTTTTCATATGAATCAAACTACTTTGTGGTGGATGATTATAAGGCTTCCCAGCTGGCACAACGTATACAGCCTGCGATCGGTTTGTACCGCAATAAATTTGCTGCTGAGGAAGCTGTGAATTCATCACATAGTACGGAGGAATGGGCACTGCAGAAGTTGGGTTTGGGAGTACATAATTTGAAGCACCTGCAGGAACAAATTGTAACTTTTGTGGCAAGGGAATCCTTGAAACATCAACCATCTGATCTACCCCAACACTTGCGATGCAAGGGCCATGCGCTTTACGACCTGGTATACATGGATTTGGAGAAACTAAATTCTGTCCAGCAGCAACAGGAACAGCTCCACAATGTTGGTGACGAGCAGCAGGTGCCACACTATTATCACTGTCACAACAAATTAGACAACCATCTATACTCATCAATTTCCTATAATCATGGCTCCATTTGAAGGGGATAGAAAAAAAAGTCAAAACTAGAAGTTCAGGAATTAAACATAAAAAGATTCAACCACTCCAAGAACTCAACCCAAACCCAGAAGAAATGGTAAAAAGTACCTTGGAACTGATTCAGGAGTTGATGATTTGAGCTTATTATTGGTATCCTCCAAAGCAGCACCATTAACAGCATCCCCTCCCGAAGAAGAAGCAGACCCAAAAGACGATGCCGTTTCCAGTAACACGGACTCCGCCTCAGAAATCCCATTACTACTATTATTGCTATCGTTACTACTCCGCTCGCACTGCATGAATTGGGCACTTTTGAGCGTGTCCACGAACCATGACTCGGTCTTGGGATGCTTCAGCTGGGTTGCGGCACGTTTCTCGGCGGGGAAGAGGAATAATCGGATGCGCGGAGCCCCAAGATTGTGGCGGTGCTCGTCTAGCATGATGAGGAGGTCTTCTTCGGTGCAGACGGAGATGAGGGAATCGAGGGCGTCGCCGGGGAGAAGATACTTGAGGTTAAAGGGAGTGGAGATGTTGAGAGCAGCGGATAAGTGAGCGGTGAGGGAGGAAATGGTGAGCTTATTGGTGGCGGTGGGGATGGAGATGATTCTGGTGTCGCCGCCAGCGTAAAGGAAGGATTTCTTGCAGGGGTATTGGACAATGCGGCCGCCGTAGCTGCACATCAGCCGAAGCTTGCGGGGGGTGGTAGTGGCGGCGGAGGGCGTGTCCATGGTGGTACACAGATCTTCTCCGGTTTGCATTTTTGGAATGGTTCTCTTCTGTATTTATCACGTGTACTAGCGTTCCTAAACACGTGCTCAGTTTGTTTTTGTAAGGCAAACAATCCTTATCTAAAATCTTTTTCTGTCTGAATAAGAGAAGTTAAAGATCAACTCCACTCGATCCAACTCTGAGCTGTTGTCACGCGATCCACTTTGAGTTGTTTAATGTTTATACAATCGGGATGTAATTTGAGTTCGATCTAAATTCGATGTATATAATATAAAATATTTATATATAACTAAATACTTTTTTTTCATAAAAACTCTAAATTTTATTATTTTATATGTATATTTGTACTTGTTTGTATGTTTTGTATTTGTAAATATGAATAATTTGAGAACAAGTGAGAAGATGTTTCCTTTGCGTTTCAACTTTTTTTTTTTCACTTGAAACTTTGTGGTTTTGATAACTTGAAAATTATTAAGATACGATCTTAGATAAAGTTAAGGATTCTGTTGATTTGATCTTGTTCAAAGGTAAACTAGCTCATGAGCAACCTAAGGATTTTCAAATCAATTAACTAACCCTCTAACTAAAAAGCAGTTAGTAACCTAGCTTTGGTTGATTGAATAAAGAGTTGAAATTGTTGCTTTTACTTAAACAAATTAAAACTTCCGAACTTTATTTACCTAAGAGCTCATAACTAGTAGTAGTTAGAGAAAAACCTCTCAATTATCTTAACAATTATAACCTTTACAACGTGTGGCCATAAAGTTATCTATACTTAAAAGAAAGAAGTAAAAGAAAACATTAGGCTCGCGCCCTTGGTGTGAACGTGCTAGGCGTGCGCCCAAACCGTAGGTCGAGTAGGACTTGGTCGACGATTCCAAGGCTGAGTAAGACTAAGACTCCTACTTGGTCGATGACTTTTAAATCCGACTCAAAATAAATGATTGTTTCCTAATCTATAAAAGATAGAGAAATCAACAGGGATGACAATGAAGCAGGCTGAACCCCTTCAAACACTCATTCACCTTAATGCAACTTTACTCGCACCCGCATTCAAAAGAAGCGGGTTTATAGTGAGAATTTGTACCCGCGAATATATTCACAAATACCTATGAATATTCAATTTTTTATTTTCTTTTTAATTGTAGCAAAACTTATACCTCCACCTAGGGGTATTCATCGGTCGGTACAAAAATATTTCGATAAAAAAAAAATCGGTATTCAGTATACCATAGTAGAAATAATATATACCATATCATACCATATATTGTTTGCCAAACTACTGAAATAATTTTGGTACGATATTCGGTAATCAAAACTATAGGTTGAGATTTAGAATGCAAAACCTGCTAATTTAACAACAATTAAAACAATCATTCAAATGAAATATTAAACATTCGTTCACCACTCCTGGAGATATTAAACATATGATGACTTTCCAGCAAACAAAAGCAAATTAACAAAACAGTCCACCTGAAATACAAAAGAGTGCCAACCCTCAATGAAAACATACTAGAAAAAAGATCAGTTCGGTATTTCCAGTACCATACCAGACAAAGTTTGGTCGGTATTCGGTGATATCATACTAGAAAAAAATGAGAAAAAAATACCGACCGAATAGAGCAAAGTTCGGTTCCGTATTTCGGTAATTTTGGTACAGTAGTTCGGTGCACATGCCTACCTCCACCGATAGCCAACTAGCAATTTATTCATTCCAAAATGTGCATAAAATTCTTTCAGTAAGTAACAATTTATTCATTCCAAAAAGTATATATAAAGTCAGTCTAATACATAAAAATACATAAAACCTTCCAATGAAGTCTAAATAAAAAAATTGACCTATAAATGAACCCCAAAACGCTAAATAAGAAAATCTTACAAATTTTAGGAATTACAAAATTAAAATTATCATATTAATATATATAGTTATAGAAAATGTTTATTAAAAGATATAAATGTTTATTTGCGGGTACATATGTGGATTTGCAAGGCAGGTTTAGTATATTCATACCCATAAAGCAGGTTAAAAAACTCATTACATGCGAGTATTATTCGCTCCACATAAAACAGGTACACGAGGATCCAATTGCCATCCCTCGAAAACAACAAAAATTCAAAATGTCTACATTATTACAAGTATTGGATAAAATAGGTGAAAACTAACAAAAGTTACAAAAAGAAAACTATCACACTATTGCTGTACAAACGAGTTTCCGTTTCATATTAAATATTTTTTAACTTTAGACACAAGATACTTTTAATATTAAATAATTATTTATTTTTTATATTAAATAAATTGGGCAATGGGCATTCATCTCTCCTACTTACCAAATACATTAATCATAAATTATCTAACAAATTGTAAAATGACATTTAATTTGAATTTTTTTTTTGGTCTAAAAAAGACTTAATATGAAAATGAGGGAATGGTTGATCTATTTGATTGCTCGAAATCTTAACGACATCCAATCTAGAAGTAGATACAATATGCAAGGACTAATATAGTTACATATCCGCAAAAAAACTACTTGCAGCACCATTAGCATGCTCATTTTTTCTTTTTGTTCCTGCAAAAAGATCAACAGCTTTAAATCAAATGACGGCAGTAGTAAACTTTCAGCAGATAGTAAGGTTGACTCTTATAAAAAAGAGAACTATACTCTTTCTTAGTTTAGGGCAGAAACATACTCAAGGAAGGCATATGTAACCCTAAATCTTTCATATTGCCTGATCTCAAAGGTTATTTACTCAGTTTTTTTATTATCAAAGCAAGGGACTCGTTTCAGGCGAAATCAAATCAGAAGCGATTTCCACTCCCCTGTCCAACTTCAATATTCACCTCATTCCACGTAACATATTTTGGTTTCAGAGGTTGAAGAAAATGGTGCAACTAGTTGGGATTATAGCATTTAGAAATGAAGACATTCATCTCAAAAGTCCTCGAACCAACAAGGACTGAGGAATAAAGAGTTTTTCTCTCTTAGGAATAGCCAAAAGACAGAATTTGCTTTCCAAATCTGGAGATGGCTTCTGCTGAACATTTAAATGCAGATTCCAGCTTAATTATAAAGTCAGACGTATTGCATTTAATGTTTTCACAAATTATACTAGAAGCAGAAAGCTTAGTGAGCAAAGTAGAAAAGCATCTAACAGGTCAAGGAATGTGCTGCAGCATGGCAAAGCTCTGAAGTCTAAACACACAAATACCAAATATAGTAAGCAAAAAAATTTCAAGTCAACTAGCTCCTGAATGATACTAAAATATCTTGTAATGTTGTTTGAAGATTAATTACTTATGAGATGACAAGATTTTTATTCAAAAGGTAAATTTTGGGCCAAGTTCCAGCATTACCTTTGATGGACTTTGGAGGATTAGTATCCAAATCCATCTCATCACCATCACTATCACTATCACTATCCGATGCATCAGCTTGATCTATATGTGTATTTTCAGAGTTTTGCAGTATATCTTCTAAATCCCAGAGCTGAAAGATAAACATATTAGTTCAGCATACACTACAAGCAGTTCCAGAAAATTCTAAGTACAAGTAACAAGTTTGTATGCATATGCATTCATCTTTGCGTATTACTAGGAATGGTGAGGAAAGCCATGCACCTTCAATATTTGATCATGAGAAATACTGCCAAGAAATTTCCTGTCATGGGAAAAAGCTACAAAGCCAGACAAGTTAGATAGTGAACAAGCATGCCACTATAAATATGAGAAAGCATAAGTCCAACATAATAGAAGATATATATGCGGAAAAAAGAAAGATGGAGAAAAGAAAAGAAAAGAAAAAATGTCATGAATAATGTTTTTGGTAGTCTATGTTAATGGGTCAACTGTATCACCCGGCAAGCATCACACAGTACCTTGTCTTTGCATAATACAGTAGAACACATTAACAGACAAGTAAAGGATTCGCGGCGATTACCGGTCAAAAGTCATTGAACCGAATCACAAACTTCAGCCATTGTGTTAGCTAATAGACATTGTTAATAAATGTTTACAGTACAAGAAAGATATACAGTACCAAGGCGCTCAATAGGGTACTCGGAGTGCTCAGCAAGTGGCTGGATAATGTTGTTGGGTAATATGCCTACAAGACTAAAATTTAGGGGGAAAAAGGATAAGGGAATAAAGAAAAATAAAAATGACGAGCCAAAATATTGAACATAAAAATAAAATAAAAAATCCGTTCATTCAATTTCACCTGATGAGTCCATTCTCGCATCCAGCAATGACCCTGTCTTCATCAAGCTACAACAGAATGAAGAGTTATGTTAAAGCAAACTCCAGAATGACTTGAAGGTCAATCAATGGTCTCATCAATTCAGCCACTCACCTTTAACAAAGAATCAACAGAGTTTGGAGAGAGACCAGTAAAGCGATCACTGCAATGGGGGAAAATCCAGGATTTTCATCAAGCAAGAAACAATAGAACGTGTGGGTACAGATTTCAGTTGGAACTCCTTTCACAAAAGAGATTATATACCAAAACGGAATACCTGCAATCCTTGAAGAAACCCCACGAATACAACAATAACGTTCCATTTTGTGATCCACAAATAACCTTCCGACCATTCTGACACCAAAATTTACAGGTCTCAGATCATAATATTGGTAAGCAGTAAACAACTACAGCTTGAAAAGTCAACCACCAGCTACATTAATAGCATTTGCTCCTATCTGTCCTCGAAGCACATTAATGTTGCCAAAGGTTTAAGGTCAATGGAGGAGCACTATTACAACAGAAGAGATACCTCCTTCACATTAATATACAGGAAAAACAAAAGAAAGTTACCATGCCACTCTTATAAATTCAAGGCTTTGCAAGGGATAGGCTTAAGTCTGTATACATAGTTTTCATTCATTCAGTAAGATAACTTGTTTGAGTAGTAAGTGCATCTAATTTTAATGTTAGGCACATAGAATGATTCAGGTATTGAAATATATTGAAAATTAACTCTGTAGCTTTTCAAGTCATTAGCATATGATCAATTTGCCAGTAAACTAAAAGCATAGAAGCAAAGTGCCGTTGTAACAAGAAATTAAGTCAAATCTAATCGTTAACTCACTTTTAAGAAGCAAAAATACTTTCTACGCTAGTGTTCTTGATTGAATAGAATGATTGGACCTAACTTGTGCAATGCAGGAAGTGAACCTACATCAATCCAGGATAAAATGTAACACAAACTGGATTATGTGATTAAGTTTGCAGTTCCACATGGTTGAACAACTCCGTTAACAATGTGACTAGCACATAACATGTTTTACTGAAGTACCTTTCCTCATCTCCAAGCGAAAAAATACTATTTTGGAGTGAAAGTAGGATATAAACAAAGAAAGTTCAAAAATCTTTAAGGACGTATGATCTACCTTCATAATAACAACAGACAGTAGCTCCTCTTCAGAAAATTCAGACCGGGTTTGAATCTGCCATAAAACAAGAACAAATTCTCAAATAGCAACAACACCTGAGATTTATCCATGTGCACCATTTTCATAAGAAGAACACCTTACTTTGTTACTTCGAAGATTGCAAACAGAAAGAATCCCATCTCCACTAGTTGCAAAAAGAAGAAGAAAAAAGGCATGTTAGAGTGAAATCCCAAACACAAAGCAGAGGAAAAGAAAAATTCACATGTTTTCACAATAAAAATACCCCACTGCTCTCAATTCCTCATGGTAAAAGCTAACTAAATAATCATTACATGGCAGTACAGATTTAGATTGTTTATATGTTGATACCTTGTTGCCACCAGTTTCATTGAATCAGGTTCAATAGTCATATCGGAAACATATTCCTCATGCGCTTTAAAAGAATTGCAACAGTTACGTTGCCTTGTATCCCAAACCTGACATGAAAAACAGAAAGCTTAAGAGTGGATAGAGGGCTAGCTGCAATCTCAAAGGTATATAAATCACACAGTTTATCCATGAACAGGCAATCAATGCACTAAGGGAGTAATAGACTAAGTCTTAAGGGAGTGTAACACTGACGTGAACAAATGTACCACATGTTGATAACATTGCATAAAACAGCAAGTTCAAATTTTACAACACAATACCAATGTGCAACTTAATCATCAATATATAACAATATGATATGCCACTATCATGGTTTATACTCGACGGCGTGCCACTATGGACATCTTAACTATTTGCCATGTAGTTTGGAAAGAAGTTGCTTAGATCCAAAAAAGATGTCTAAATAAAGTCTAATCATTGCTGAGCTCCACCAGTTTGGCATCGAAGGCAACCTGCCATATCATCCTCACATTAAGGAGATTCAAGAGACCTAGTTTGATTTAGTGGAGAAAGTAGCAATAGCTTAGAATACGATGACATACTAACGCTGCAATGCAAGAGCACTTTCAAGCGATGACCATAACGAGCAAAAAGGTCAAAGCAACTTTCATTACTGATTGCTCCATTAAAGGAGGCGGCAAGACTAATAGATCAATAGAACCTTAAAGTTGCTTTATAATATATATATATATATATATGTATAGAAAAATAGTCACCTTAATGCATCCCAGATCATCCCCAGTTGCGATGGTTGATTCTGTGACAGTGATCAAGCTAAAAATCGCGTCTCTGTAAACGAGTATCACCAAGTAAGTATGTAAGGAATAAAGGTTAAAACACTATTCTTATCATTCACCAAAAGGGGTTAAAAAGAAAAGGGACGGGAACCTACTCGTGCGCATTTTCAAGACGAGCAATTGCAGAACCAGTTTCTACATCAGTGGCCAAGATGGAGCGATCACTGGAACCCGTAACCACGGCTGAGACCAAAATCACATACATAAAATCTCTAAAAAAAATGAAGCTAAAATAACAACGATTAAAAAGTTTAAAGAGGATTAATGGGTCAAATATGCAACCTTGTCCAGCATTGATGAACTTTACAGCTCTACAAGAGTCAGTATGAGCCTGAACTTCCAACAATCTAACATGAATTTCAAGTACACAAATCAATAAAATAAACAGCATCAACTGATACATACACTATATAGGTAACAGGAAATTATATAATTTTACATACGCACGCACACATATGCCGTACCTATTTGAAGAGTCATCTGTGTAACGGTACCTGGAAAAAGAAATTAATAAGAACATGAGGATGTACAATTTGAAAAGAGAGAGTAGGAGAATGAAGTAATCCGAGGAAAAAGGAAAAGGACAAACAAATGAAGGTCGCCAGTGATGAGGGCAGCAGCTACAAGTTGATCAGAAGGGTGAAAATCCATGCCAAACGGGATTTTCCCCAAATCTATCTCCATTTCCGTCTACTTTTTTCTAATTTTTTAGGAAACAGAATTAAGCTATCAAGTCTGAAAGGCTAAAATGGGTTTATTCTAGGGTTTAGGAGTTGCAGAAAGAGTTACAACTTACCAGACAAATATTGGGTCGAATGCCGGTCCGTCACTGGATCAGCCATAAGCCCATTAACCACTTAGGTTTATTTTATTTATTTATTTATTTTTGGAAAAAAAGAAACAAGTCAGTTATTACTAGTACTATACTACCACTTCAGGCTCGAATTCGTACACCAGGGCAAAAGTCTTAATTGAGCAAAATATGAGGGCCAATTTGAAAGAAAAAATATGATACGAGGGCATGTCTGTGCTTCCTATGTCAGTACGGCTCCTCCACCGTCTCCATCCTCCTTTTAGCATCCTCAAGCGCCTCTTCTACTTCCAAGCAACACACTCCTCCTCCTCCGCCTGCGCATCATCCCAGCCACTTCCGCTCACTTCTCCCGCCTTACGCTTCTCCTTTACCTCAACAGCGGCCGCCATGGGCTCTCACTCTCGGCCCGTCACCTCTCCGCCGTCGGCGAAGAAAGTGGAACACGCCATGGAGATGTTCGGTGACGTCCGAATAGACAACTACTACTGGCTCCGCGACGACTCTCGCAAAAGTCCTGAGGTCCTCTCCTATCTCAGTGAAGAAAATGCCTACACTGATTTCGTCATGTCAGGTAACATAAGAAAAAAAAGAGAAAAATTAGGAAAAGTAATTCAGTGGAAAATTCCTAATAATTGTGTGAGAATCGTGTTTGCCGTCTACAGGAACGAAAGAGTTCGAGGATCAGCTGTTTCGTGAAATAAAGGGGAGGATAAAGGAGGACGACATGTCAGCGCCGGCGAGGAAAGGTAGTTACTACTATTACACGAGAACTTTGGAAGGGAAGGAGTATGCGCAGCATTGCCGGCGCCTCATAGCCAATCCTGAGGCGCCACGTTCTGTTGATGATGTCATGCCTACTGGGCTTAATGATCCTCCTGAGCATGTAATATTGGATGAGAATGTCAAGGCTAAAGAGCACCAATTTTACAGCGTTGATGCTTTCAAGGTATTCTTTTCCTAACAAGAGATTTGAATAATTTATGAAGGGAAACTCTACAATTCCTTCTAGTAGGTATATAGTGTCACTGTTTTGGACATGTCATGGGAGAATGTGAAGATATTTGTTGGATATTGAGTGAAAACTCTAGTCAATTTTAGGTGAATATTGTAGTTTCTCGCAGGGCACGGGTAGGTTACTGCATTGCCTTTTTTTTATCTAATAATAATTAGGGATCACTGTTTAACTTAAGTATGCTCAGTCTTGTTTCGTTCTCTGCAACACACTTCTTGTGTGGTTGCTTAAATAATATCTTCTTGAATTATCAGGAAAAAAAACCTAAGGATGCATGGAATGCACTTATACCTAGAATCTAAAAAGGTGCTTCTTCTTTTTTCTGAAAGTCAATTATCAAGCAACAGTCTGATATTGTTGGTTGAATAATAGAAGCCTCAATTATAAAGAAAATTGATGTTTGAAAGTTAAGGAAACCTTTAATCATAATGTCATCCTATTTTTATGTGATATTGTAGAAGCCACCCTTAAGATTTAGGTTCTTAGATGGCAATTGTCTTGCTTAACTTTCAATTCTCATCAGGTTAGTCCAAATGATAAGCTCGTGGCATATGCAGAAGATACCAAGGGAGATGAAATCTATACGGTGTGTGTTATTGATGCAGAGACTGGAGCTCTTATCGGGAAGCCATTGACAGGTGTAACTTCGTATGTTGAGTGGGCTGGGGATGGTGCGTTGGTTTATATCACGATGGATGAGATCCTTCGTCCAGATAAAGTATTGCTATTGCATTCAAATTTTATAACTATGTTTTGATATATTTGCTGATGGATTAATATAGTTTGTCACATTAGGTGTGGTTGCATAAGTTGGGGACTGACCAATCAAGTGATACTTGCCTTTACCATGAAAAGGATGATATGTTCTCTCTTGATCTTGAAGCTTCAGAGAGTAAAGTGTATTTGTTTGTTGCATCTGAAAGCAAAACTACAAGGTTTATCTTTTATATTGATGTTTCCAAACCTGAAGATGGTCCAAAGGTGTTGACACCTCGTGTGGTTGGCATTGATACATCGGCTAGCCATCGAGGAAATCATTTCTTCATTATGAGGAGAAGTGATGAGTTCTTCAATTCAGAATTACTTGCCTGCCCTGTGGATGACAGCTCTGCAACTACACTTCTTATTCCTCACAGGGAAAGGTAGTACTGACTACTGATTCTGTTTGTTTTTTCTTTTGTGCTGAATTGGAACTTTCTTCTAATGAAGTCAAACCAATGTATCATCTATTTACCTTTATTCTAGTATATCAGTTTGAACTTCCAGTGTGGATAACCCAAAATGCACTGTGTGCCAAGCTTCTACTTATTTTTTACTGCATTGTTGGTGATTTGTAGTCTCTTACTGGATCTCTTGTAATTGTGTCAAAAGCAGTCAGTAGATACAAACTCACTCTTATTTGTTGGATTTTCTACTATAATCTTTTGCAGTGTAAAAATTCAGAATATACAACTCTTTGCTGATCATCTAGTTGTACATGAGCGTGAAAATGGTCTGCCAAAAATAACAGCTCATCGCCTTCCACCTATTGAAGAGCCACTCACAAGCCTTAAATGTGGTCGGAGCATTGACTTTGTTGACCCTGTATATGCCGTGGATCCAAAAGAGTCTCAATTTGGTTCCAGCATTTTGAGGTTTTCATATAGTTCATTGAGGACACCTTCCTCGGTGTACGATTATGATATGAACACAGGAATTTCAGTTCTTAAGAAGAGTGAGCTAGTAAGTTATTAGCAGTTACTTGGAATTTCACTTGTAGATGTCTTGTCAGGTTTACTTTTTACGTTTAGTTTTAAGATGATCCAAGAACAAAAATTGGCTTAAGATGTCTCCATATTTTCTTTTGGAACCTTTAATTATAATAATTTCTACATTACTGATAGGACCTTGAACATGTGGTATCTTGAGAAATTGTGTCACTTGTTGATCTAAACTAAGGGGTGGAAAATCCTCAATTCTGTATTGGTAAGTATTTGTGTAGATCAAATTCACTTTTGGTTGAGTGAATAAACTAAGTCAGAGAATTCTTGTTGTCGTAATTATGGTTTGATTAATGATCCTGGACCTTCTAAAATGCTGTAGAAATTTATCAATAATCTTTCTGGATTTATTTTAAGATACTTGGTGTCTAAGACTCAACATGTGGTGTTTCTGTCCTTGGTTTTATCCAGGTATTGGGAGGGTTTGATTCATCTAATTATGTTACTGAAAGGAAATGGGCCACTGCTTCTGATGGCACTAGGATTCCTATATCAGTCGTTTATAGGAAGGATCTCGTGAAACTTGATGCGTCGCATCCATTACTGCTTTATGGCTATGGTTCTTACGAGGTACTACTAGAATTCTTGGGATAAGTTTCGGTAACTGGTTGAATGTGTAATTTCTTTGTTGCTTGCTTGTTGCTGTTTTTTTATTTTTTTTTATAAATTAAAATAGAAAGTAGTGCCAGCTATTAATCTCTCGTCTTAACGTAATACAGTATCAATTACTAAGATGGAAAGTTGATTTTGTCATTATGACATTACATTAATGCATTATTGTGTTGTATGTTTAATTAGTTCAAGATGCAATTGAGTATCCGTGTCATCTCCAGGTTTTATTGTTGCCAATGCAATACTGTTGAAATATTCACATGATTCCTTTCGTTGCAAGAAATAAAATATGATGATCCACACAGCCATGTTTGCAGTTTTAGTTACTCTAGTTCCTTGGAAATGGTGTTTCATGAAAGAATTTGCAGGCGTTATTTAATTCACTGCTGCATGATAAATAATTTAAGCAGTATGATTAGAGAAGATCTTTTCCCTTCTTTTCCCCATGATTTTATTGGCTATCCCAAAAAAAAAACGGTCCTTATGACTGATTGAGGTGAGGTTGTCATCTGGTGTATTTAAAGTGGCCTCGCCTTTCGGTTTCTGCACACATGGCTGCACTCGGTCTCCCTGTGATTGGAATCCATCAGTATGAAAGTTTAAGTTTTCCTGTATATATAGCTTGGAATTTTGTGGCATTTCTTTTTACTCTGTTTATAGTTTCTTCTGACTCCATTCTTATTTTGAAATTCAATTTGAACTTACTCAAAGTGATGATTTTTTGTGTTATTTGATAGGTATGCATAGATCCCAAGTTCAAGGCATCAAGGCTTTCTCTACTAGATCGTGGTTTCATCTATGCAATTGCTCACATTCGTGGAGGGGGTGAACTGGGGAGGCAGTGGTATGAGAATGGGAAGTACTTGAAAAAGAAAAATACTTTTACAGATTTTATTGCTTGCGCAGAGTATTTAGTAGAACAGAGGTACTGTTCAAAAGAAAAATTGTGCATTGAGGGAAGAAGTGCTGGGGGATTGCTAATTGGGGCTGTTCTTAACATGAGGCCTGATTTATTTAAGGTTGCAGTTGCTGGAGTACCTTTTGTAGATGTTCTGACTACTATGCTTGATCCAACTATCCCTCTTACAACTTCAGAGTGGGAGGTATGTGCACACGCATGAACACATACATGTACACACAGACTAGTGCCATGCTAATGTACTGGGTATGGGTTTTTGCTAATCTCTTTTCTTTATTGTAGGAATGGGGTGACCCTCGGAAGGAGGAATTCTACCTCTACATGAAGACGTATTCTCCGGTTGATAATGTATATGTTCAAGCTTATACCATTTCGTTGTAACTATATAATAGCCTAAATCTGTTTCTGTTTTTTTTTTTAATGATAGAATAGAGCATATTTCAGAGAACTATCAGAATTATTTTTCTAACGTAACCCCAAGTCCTTGTTGTATACAGGTGAAGGCTCAAAATTATCCTAACATTCTTGTCACTGCTGGTTTGAACGGTACATTTTTTAGTTTATTTCAGAAAATTTCATTTCTCAAAACTTTTATAATCTTTTCTTTGCAGAGAGACATAACCTTTTGTCCTTGCCATTGAAACTCAATATACTTTCTTCTTAAAGTGACATATATAATAACACGTACATACACACATATTAAAGTGCCAGTGCACTTTTGTACCACATTATGAAATGTATTGTGGTTGGAAGAAAAAATCATTCTTGCTTCCTTCAATGAAATTTTGTAATGTGCTTACTTACTCTGTCATTATGATATTCCAGATAAGAATTTGGCTAATGTTTGTATATGTTGGAAGCATAATAGCATGAAGTGCTAATGGTTGTAAAAATCCCATATGGCTGACATTATATTTTTTTTGGAACATGCTGATGAGTGGAACACATTCATCAATTTATTTATGTGAACTCAAATGCATTATTATTACCTATATTATGTCATGATTTTTTATCATTGACTTTGTTGTATGGATCATTATCCTTTTGAAGAATTGTTAGATATGAGGAGATTATTACAGAAAAATGATTTGTAAGTTTTGGAATAGAACTTTCATATCATTGTTATTTTATTTTATTTTAACCCCTCCCACTCTTTTTGTGCTGTGGATTTCAAGAAGCTCAAGTCATTATGAATTTAGTTAGTGCCCTTTTCTATAATTCAATAGGTTATAGGATTTTAAAAATGGTTATGAATGTCAAAATGATTTTGCCATTTTTCTTACGTTCTGATGGATTGAAGATGGTTTTTTTTTCCATCTAATGCTCCAGTTTAATTTCTGGCATATTGCAACAGATCCACGTGTTATGTATTCAGAACCTGCGAAGCTTGTAGCAAAACTGAGGGACATGAAAACAGATGATAATGTCCTGCTATTTAAATGTGAACTCGGTGCTGGGCATTTCTCGAAGTCCGGAAGGTAACATTTATCCTCTGTTTTGTTTGAAGTTATTCATATTCCTGTTGACCAAATGGAAAGAGGAAGCAGAGTTGAAGCTGTGAGTGTTACTGTTACCCCCCGGGCATCAGTGGTCTTAAAATTATGTTGGTGCCACCGATTGTACCCTTTTTTTATTGCTTGCGCACTGGGCTCGGAGTCGGTGCCACCGATTTTATATATGTTGTAATTGTGAGCTTGTGAGCATATCAAATAGTGTCTCCATTGTATTGTACCCTTGATTGACGAAAAGGCTATGGTGTGTTTTCTTGGATGCAGATTTGAGAAGCTCCAAGAAGATGCATTCACATTCGCCTTTCTGTTGAAGACTTTGAATATGATTCCTGGCCTTTGTTCTGCCCAAGACTAAGGGGAACTTGTTCTCAGCAGCATCCAATGTGCTTCTTCTCAATTAAAAGCGGCACTAGGAGGGTGAGAGATTATGTCGAACTGAATTGGGATTTCTATTCTCTTTTAGTTGTCTTTCATATTTTCAAGCACATAAAAATCTAAAGAATTCATTGATTTTGAGG
>NBIL01133743.1:0-10943 GCA_002752925.1 Viola pubescens var. scabriuscula | reverse complement strand
CTTTGTTGTTGAAGAATACCGCCTCAAGAGTCATGACTTTCTCGTATAATGCCTCTCAATGAAGGGTTGGATTCCTTAAGTCTTACATTGCTTCCCAGCAGGAACACAGCCTCAGCTTCATGCCTGGTTCTATCTATTTCAGTCAATCCTTCAAGAACTTAGCTCTCGTGTTGCAGGGAGGCCTTGTTCATTTCCCTGCCTCAGCTTCAACTGGTTTCTGCAACCTTCCATCCCTAACTCTGGATTCGGTCACAATGTGCGACAATGATTTCGGAGACTGGATCTCGTACTCCTGCAATCAGATTAAGGTTCTGGAGCTGAGAGAAATCATTGGAATAAGGACTATTAACATCAAAAGTAGCACCCTTGAGAAGTTATTAGATTATGATTCCATTCGAGAACACTGTGAAACAGATTGGCATGTCAAGGGAGACGCTCCAGTTTTTGAGTATCAGGTGGTGGGAATGTCCAGGTAATGCTGATAGTGGTGGAAACTCTTTACAAATCTTGGCATCAAATATTAAATGTTGTTTCAGGTGGGACGGATATCCTATTTATTGCCATTACTTGCCGAGTATTTTCCAGCTGCAAGAAGTAGCAATTCTTCTCCAACCCAACTCTTCTTCTCTTCCAGATATACGTCAGCTTCCACTCCATTTCGACCTGCTTGGCTTCTTTCACCCCATGCACGCGTTGCAAACTGTATCACTTACCGCTGAAACAATTGAGGTAAACTACTACATCAAACATCTTTATCACTACAATTTATCACTATATTTATACATATAATTTGTGCAGTAAAATAGTCTAAGGTGAGGTCAAGCCTCAAACAATTAATGGAGTGAGGAAGGCAGTGCCAGAACTCAGACCTCCCAACTGAGAGTGCTGATGAGTCTCAACCAGTTGAACCAACCCTCAGACATATAATGATAATGTTAATTAATCATCGTACAATATGCTAATTGTGTTAGTCTGCATTTGTAGGCGTTGTTCAAGCAAGGTTGTCTGTCCAAATCGATACAGTTGTGCAATGTGTCTACACTAACTACAGTGTGCAGCAATTTGAGTGATGGGTTGGTGCCGGCTCTAGCTAGCTTTCTCCAAGGAATACCTAATCTAAGGACACTACGCATCAGCCACGGCAATAGATTTCATGACCAAACAATACCATTGTACAATAAGTTTGGGTTTTTCAGCCAATTCTGGGAGGGTCAAAAGCTGAATTTTGTAAATCAATTAAGGTTTGCAGAGAGATTTCTCACAGACCATGGCACCTGATTTGATAATGGATTCACTTAGCTCGGTATTCAGTTCTGGGAAGGCATCTAGTGCTGCTAAATTACTTTTCAAACCAACCTAGCTTTAGGCCTACATTGTATACAAATTTTGCAGCAATATGTAGAGTAAGCAAAATCCTTTAAAGGAATGAAAACTGGTCATGGTTTAAGTTCTTATGCTTGATTTGTTCAAGTCTCCCCTTTAACTTTTCGAATATGTTTGAAGTTGATTGTTCTAAATTCTAATTACATGTATATAATTACACACTGTATGTTTGCGGTAAAGCTAAGATCCCAGTGGCCAATAAACTAAAATTTATCAACGTTTACAAAAACTTCCAAGGATACTTGGAAAGTTTACCTGGGTTTACGATCTACTACAGCTCAACTGACAGAAGAAACTCCTCTTCCATTGCTACTCCAACTTTTCTCTTCCCTAAAGAAGCCGGGAATTCAAGAGGAAGGCCACATGATACCTCTTTTGGCGCAATATCTGAGGGTTCATTATATTTGTTTCGAGGATTCAAGAGGAAGCTCCACCTGCAAAATGCATCAGCCAAACAGTCAATTATGGACAAGTAAGGCAGTTAACCTATGGGTTGGGAAAAACTAGATTTTCAATTCAATAATAGTATCAAGAAGATTTCACTAGTTCAGTTGGACCATTGTCTTTATCATTATCACGATTACTGTTAAATCAATAAGAGAGGAATCATCAAGGAAAACTTTTTAAGAAGAAAAAGGATTTACGTACCAGTTTGTGCTTCACATTCTTGATAGCACACTGTGTTTGATATGTGAAAAACTTCAAGGACTAGCATCCACACCAAAAAACAATACCACAATAAATTAAAATAAAATGAACAAGAAAAAGGAAAGAAAAATATCATACAGTAAATTAAAAATTATGGCTTGATCCAGTGATCACATGATGATAAAGATTGAGGCGAAACTAGTGGATAAGAACAGAAGCAAGAATCAAAGCTTTACTTACTCCAATTCTTTGAACTAGAAGTGATCTATGCAATGCTTCCCTTTTTGTTAGAAGATTCTTAGAAAGATGCTTTCGAGGACGTCTGTAATTTTTTCCACGATAAATAACAATGGCATGACCATCTTTCAGCTTGTCCACTGAAACTAGGATGCCACCGCTTGCTCCCTCAAGAAAGTTTGCAGTATACATGACTTGTGAGAATCTTCTCTGCATTGTGATCACCTTTACAACTTCTCTGTACTTCCAGTGTTGATGCAGACCTTCCATAACACCATCAAATATCCCACGCCTCCCTGAAGCCAATATGAAACCAAAAACCTGTGAACAGAGATAGAAACTAGGAAGGAAACAAGGGCAAGAAAGGAGAGGCTGGCATTTGAGGTGGATGTGATTTACTTCGTAACCCATCTAATGATCAAATAATTTTGCATCTTGAACTATGAAGAACT
This sequence comes from Viola pubescens var. scabriuscula, assembly GCA_002752925.1. Lineage (NCBI taxonomy): Eukaryota > Viridiplantae > Streptophyta > Magnoliopsida > Malpighiales > Violaceae > Viola > Viola pubescens. Next base: position 8,223 of record NBIL01133743.1, on the reverse strand, counting down.
AAGTTGAGGTCAATGAAATCATGGATAAATCCGATTCCAAGAATGAAAGCACACAGATGGTATGTGATAAAACAATCACAGACATCTCTCATTTGACTTTGTGGAACCTGAAGAAGAGTCACTGATGCATACAGGTCGAAAAATAACATTCACCAAAGCTATGACAACCAGGATCAAAGAATAAAAGTATATTAGAAAAAACATTATTTTAAAACTTCATAACTTCTTTAGCTCCAAAGAGTGCCCATTGCTAGTTTCTGGGCTATCAAGAATGTGCCCATCAAAAACTAAAGAAATAAAAACAATGGTTTTTTTTCCAGCACCAGAGCACCTTTAGTTGCATAACCTTCCAAATTCTATCAAGTGTATGAGTTATCTACTCACTAATTGCTGTAATGCAGAACTCAAGCTTCATTCAATTTCAAACTTCAAAGGTGTAATAAAATAGAAATAGAAGAAAATGAATGCAGTAGCACCTAACTGACCTACAGATTAACTGACAAAGTAAAGATAAATAAACAGAGACCGTCAATCTACAATTTTTAAGTGCTTAATTGTCAAACACCTCCATTAAAAAAAAAAAACTAAAATAAAGAAAATCCTACTAAGAATCTTAAGGACAAAGAAAGAATTAGACATTGTGGGGGTTAACTCTCACTTACCAAGCACTAAGCTACTATGCATCTTTAGTCCTATCTTTCGGAGGCATTCTCTCTCCTCTTCCGTCATTATCTCCGGGTCTGTGTCCTGTTCATTACTAGCACGTTTCTGTGCAGATCTCAGCTTCAATAATTCCCTTTCTGACTTTTCTATCTTTCTTTCAAGCTGCAAATTCACGACAAATGATATGAGAAACAGCAGCATAGAGACAGCTCAAAAAAGATGTTGAAATGAACCTTACAAGGGAAAGTTTGTGCTCATGATTTCTCAATTCCCTCTCTAGCTGTTCCCTTTCAACTTCCAGTCGAAGTTCCAAAGCACTTTTGCTCTTTGCGAGATCCCCAAATTTGGCTTCAATATCATGGAATTCATGCAAAGTCCCAATATTGTTGGTGTTGAATGATCCATCAACAATGTAAAAGTTCTCAATTCCCTTCATGCGTGCAGTTTCTTCATTCAATTGGAATTCTTGAAGTTCACTTTCCCTGTGCACAATTGAATTTGAAACCTGACAAGGAAGGAAGTCTTTGCCTCGATACAATATAATGAAGAACTTATTCCGAAGTAACAGAACTCCGCCTGTTAGATCCTGCATTTGTTGTATCAATGTTAGAATAGATATGGAACTTGAAAGTCATTTATGGACAAACAAAACAAGGGCACAAAGAAAGGCTGGACTCACAAGCCAGATATCCATGCCACCTTGCAAGGTTACTAACAAGCATGGCAAGTTTATTCTTTTTTGTAAACATCATGGTTAGAACCACAAAGGCAGTAAATATACAAGTAACTCTAATGCTTAAAAATAGTGAATGTCTGGAGAGATCAGTCACATATAGATCAAACTGTCCAAAATCCTGGCAACCAATGTGTAAACATAGTGCGTGCTTAGCTTCAAAGTTAAGATGGTAGTAGTAATATGGTGTTTGGCTATGGTAACTGGATTTCACTGCTTATCTTTAAAACTTAGAAGACTGCTTTCTTTTAATTATAATTGAACCTCACTTAGAAAGTAGGGAGAGATGCTTTTGGGGTGGAAGAATACTTATTTGTATTAAAAGACAAAAATATCTTCCTTTTAGCTATATTTAAGTATGTGTTTTCTTTTTTTAATAAATTTATTTAGTAACAAATATATCAACTTAAAATATATTTTCCCCCTAAAGTTTATTATAATATATGAATAAAATCTTTATTTTTTAATGCTAAAAAAATAAGTTTTTAACAGATCTTATCATTCGTGCTGCTTAAACAAGTTGAAAAATTCTTCTATAATAACTTATAATGATTAGGTTATTTTGTTACAGATTAAGAGTAACAATTTATATACCAACATCTGACTAACAAAATACTACTAACAAATTTATGACCTTAAAAGTCATTTCATTTTAGTTAAAGGAAAGCACAACACATCATAACAATAGTTAACCAAACAGCTTACTTGCTTTATTTCTACCCAAAACCAAGGACGATACGGCAACCACAATATGGACAACAACAACAATTAAATAATAATAATGAAAGGAAAGATAATAATAATAAAAAATATACAATTAAATAGAATCTAGCAGGTAGCTTCGCAAAATATGTCTCAATAAACATCGGGTTTTAACTAACTTGCCTTAAGCTCATAAGCCATTTGCTCATTGTTAGTATTTGGGACTCCCCATTTCACTGCAATTTTGGCTATGATACTTTTCTCCCATAATTTTAAGATGGCAGCAGCTAAGCCTTGAAGTTTTCTGTTTCTCCCTTTGAAAAAGGAAACAGCATGGTTAAAATGCCTGAATAAACAAAAGACTCATGCAAATACACCACTAACATGTCCAAACAAACAACAGTCTTAAAATTTTCACTAAAGCATTGGAAAGATATACTTCTGGAATTAGTTCAAATATTATTTAAACACATTTTGGATATGATTATATTCACTATTTTCCCTCCACACCTCGCTTCAGTTAAACCATTTATGAACGAACGCATTAGTCACATATTTAATGATCGCATGTCATCCACCAAAAACAAATCATTGCATGTGCCTACTAATGTGTATATATATATATATATATTGGTGCAGCTCTATGTTTCCAGAACAGTACTGGCACATAAAGTGTACAGTTGGCATTGGCAAAGAGCTTACCAAGGACAAAATGAGTAGGCAGACCGTGGGCAACCTTCCTCAGGTATGTTAACTCATCATTTGTCAGCTCTGATCTAACATGAGGAGGAGAATGCCGTGATGGTGGGGTGAATCCATTTACTACTTCTGGAAGCAAATCTCCATCTACAGGCAAAGGCTTTCTCATCCACCAATCCACAAAACGAGGCCCTAATCCATCCAATAATCTGTCAGTTTCACTTTCAAATAATGACCCGGTACTTAGTTGACTGTTTGCATCTTTTTCCAGAAAAACAACAGCTGACACAAATTCATCTTCTCCATCCTTTCTAAGTTTTTTTCCATCCATGATTCTTATAGGACTTTTTGTGAATGGATAATTGCAGCCCCTGTAAATAACAAGAGAGTCTTTCCTGGTCCAAACAACCAAGCCTCCAGTCTTCATCTATATGAAGAAAAGCATTCAGAAACTTCATTAAAAGGGGCACAAAGAAAAGTAGGAGGCAAAAACACTGTGGCAGCCACGATAAACAGTTTTGAACTTTCTCAATGTAAATGGCATGTTGCAATATCAATTCTTAGAGATGTAAGACCACAAGCTCAAACCACCACCAGATACATATCAATAGATCATTCTACTATTGCACTATAAAAGGCAAACATGTCAACCAGTGCAGCATTTGTCTTTAGGCCTACAATCTTCTTAGTCCCTCGTTATATAGTAGTTTTGTTTACCAAGTTAAGCTATTCTACTCGAACCAGGGTCCCAGTAAGGACTCCTAATTAAGATTTCTAAAAAAGATAGGCAACAGCAGTAATATTAGCTATGCAGAAAGAAAAGAGTTTTACAGTTCACAGTAAAATATGGAGTTTTTCTGCGCATGAGAATAACTTTTTAAGCAATGATATTTGACATATCTTGAGCCTTTCAAAACATGATGTCCTTGATTCTGTAATCTTAAAGAATATTTTAGAGCATGCAAAAAAACCAAGCACCCTCAAACTTGCAACTAAATTCCAGCAGATGCACCAAATATATATCACCTCAACTTCAACTAAGGAAAGACACCCCTAAGCACATTTTGTTTCATTCTACTTGAAATTAAGTTTCAGGCTTTGATATTGACACTTCACAAGAATCAATGATAGAAGCAGACAGAAATAAATAGATCAAACCTCAACAATTTCTCTTGCTCTGTCCATATTCCTACACAAAGGGAGACTGAATTTAAGCATTGCAAGCTCATTTTCTCTCCAAGTCGATCTTATCTCATCAACCACACTTTGTGTAACTCCAGCTTTCATCACTTTTACCCAAATTCTCATTCTCGCAGCTTCCTCTCTCAGCCTCTCCAACAACTCTTTATCAAGAATCAACTCAGCCTTAGTGACCACCTTCTCCTTCTTCATCCTCCAATACACAACCTTCTCATTCCTCACCCAGGGCAACTTTTTAACAACGGTACCTGTACCACCCACATCCCCATCTTCTCTTCCAAGCATTTCAAAGCTCTCGCCAATGTCAGACTCTTCAGAATCTTCTACGCCGCCCGTAAAGTCGTCGCGGTGTTTACGCATTTTATCGATGCTTTTAACAATCCTCTTCATGGCTTTCATTCCCCTAACCCCACTTTCCTTCCCCGTCAATGCCTTGTCTGATTTTTTCTCGAGATCGACACTCTTCGAGGGTTTGTTGTTTCTGGGTTTCGAGAGATTAAGGAGTTCGTGGGGCTGGAGAACGAGAGGACCCTTCATCCATGGAGCTGTTGGGACTTTAATGGCGGCATTAGATTGAGCATTGGGGTCTGACAATGGTGTGAGTTCAGTGATTTTGGTCGTGGTAAGGGAAGGGTTTTGCTTACTGCTCAAGTTGATGATTTTAAATGGAGGGTTTAAGGAGGAAGTTGTGGGACTGGAGAAGAAAAATTGGAGGAAGAGAGTGGTAGGCATGGCGAAATACTGGTGAGGATTTTCGCAAGTCTGCCTGACAGTACCAACCATATGGCACTTCAGTTTCTTATCGCTATTTCCTGCAAAATTACAAATTTCAGTTTTCAAATTTAATTGATGTTTAATTTGATCCTTGAAGAATTTACATTTGTAAATTTATCCCTCTTTATTATTTCTCATATTTTAATTAAAAAGAAATACTTAGCCCTTTAAAACCCATATCAAGCTAAGAGGGGCAATTTGAAAAAAGTGTTGTATAAACATGGGTCCTTTTGCAACAATAACATTCTCCACTTACTAAGGCATCGTTTGGATAAAATTTTGTTGCCAAGAGAAGCTACGATGATGATACTGAGATGGGATTTTGGTGTTGATCCGGGTAAGTGAAAGGTTTTGGTGGAATTTGTAAGAATTCAAGAGCTCCTTCTAACATTTCCACAACTCTCGTCATGGATGGCCGATCGGAAGGACATGTTTGGACGCACCACAATCCCACCAAGATCATCTTTCTTGCCATCTCTTCATCGCTGCTTGTTAAAACTCCATCACTTGTACCACAGACCTCTTCCAGGACTTCAAAATGATTGCTAATCCATTCCGGAAAGAATGTCTTGCTACTTCTAGAGACTCCTACATCGACATTTTTTCTTCCTCCGCTCATTTCAAGAACCATCATTCCGTAGCTGTACACATCCGCCTTGGATGACACCCCTCCCAAGTTCCTGCAAACAACCTCCGGAGCGATATACCCAGCTGTCCCTCTCGCACCCATCATCGAGACCTTACTCTCTTCACTTCTGCAACGCTTTGCGAGTCCGAAATCTGAGATCTTGGGACGAAACTCTTGGTCTAAAAGGATGTTGTGTGGCTTGATATCCAAATGTACAATCCTCGTGGTACATCCGCGGTGTAAATACTCTAGACCTCTTGCGATCCCAATTGCTATATCATACAACGTTTTCCACCCTAAAGAATGTTGTTTTGTATGTGATCCATATATGAACTTATCCAAGGATCCATTCGGCATGTATTCATAGATCAAAGCTGCTCTTTTATACCGTTGATTATAAGAGAAACCTAAAAGAGCAACGATATTGACATGGCAAGTGCTACTGATGCTTGCAACCTCATTGATGAACTCTTCTCCTCTTATTTTTGACTTGTTCAAGACTTTGACTGCTACATTACGACCTTCTAATTCTCCTTTGTACACTGCACCAGATCCCCCTTGGCCTAGCTTTTCAACAAAGAACTTAGTTATTTTCTTAACATCTCCGTAGGAAAATCGCTTGGGGATCTGAGAATGATGAATCTGGATCAATGCTTCGATATCTTTTGTGTCTTCAGTCTTTCCCCGTACGATTAAGAAACATATCAAAATGGTTGAGGCAATTGATGTTGCTGCAATTGTTACAACAACTGATATGACAACTGACACAACAAATGGAATTATAATTACTCCTTGTGAAAATTGTAAGAAAAGGAAATGACATAAATCTTATGGATGTATCGTACGGTTGTACCTACTGACGATTTGTGAAGTACTGCTGGTCTAGTAGTCTCTGCCCGAAGCAGAGAATTCCCTGGAGCTGTGATCACATTGACAGAGCCTGCAAATTTGGGAACATCTCCTGATAGATTGTTGTTGGAGACATCAACCACTGTAAGCGACGACAGGTGGGTCAACCCATCAGGAATTGGACCTGTCAGATTGTTGTTGTTCAAGTACAGATACTTGAGATGGTTCAGATTCCCAAATGCAGGAGAGATGGTCCCAGCAAAACCCTGCCTTGAAAGATTCACACTTACCACATTCCCTCGCGCATCGCAGCCTATCAATTCCCAGTCATGACATGCATCATTTCCCTTCCACAATCCTGACAGGATTCCTGGATACCCTACAGCCCCTGCAACTTGGAGTAATGTGGTCACCTGTTGATCGCAGGAGGTTCCAAATGGTGCACAGAAATTGTTCTCGCCATTTTTGACATCTGTCTTGATCTCTTTTGGAAACATCGGGACTGGGCCCTGCAACTTGTTGTTGGACAAAGTAACCTCCGCCAAACTATGATGTGAAATGAGAGATTGTGGCACCAATCCCGTGAGTTCGTTGTCACTTAGCTTCAATCCATTGAGGTCTTGTAAATCAGATAAATCCGGGATGGGACCCTGAAGTTTGTTGTTGCTAAGATGCACATAAATCAACTGGGTCAAGGTTGCCAGAAGAGTAAGGCCACCTGTTAGTCCAGAATCCTGATTGTTTAGAAATAAGTAAGAAATTGTGCATTTTTGCAGGGAGAGCGGCAGAGGCCCTGTCAAGTTATTGTAGCTAAGGTCCAGGAATGTGAAGTAGGGCAAGGATCCGAAAATGTCAGGGACAGCGCCGACGAGGTTGGTTTGTATGGCTGATAAAGAGATGAGATTTGTGGACTGAGAGAGGTGGAGAGGGAGCTGCCAAGGGGGGAGATTAAGATTGTATGACATTCTCAGCTCTGACAAATTGGGCAGACCAAGAAGGAAATCAGGAGGGACGGAGGTGAAATTATTCGAATCGAGGTAAAGAAGTTGCAATCTGGAGAGGTTTGCAAAGGATGGGAGTTTTCCTGAAAGCTTGTTACCATCCGCGTAAAGGGTGATGAGGTGGGAGAGGGAAGAGAGTTCCGGAGGGAGAGAGCCAGAGACGTCTTGGCCGGAGATGGAAAGATTGATGACTCTTCTAGCGGAGTCACATATCACACCCCACCATCGGGTGCAGAACTTGGCGGAGGAGGTGTTGGACCAGCCACCGGGTAAAGGGCTAATAGAGTTTGCCAGTTTCAGCAGAACCACGCCGTCATCTGCCTTGGAGGATGGGAAGATGAGCAACAAGTAGTAGAGTAGGAGGAAGAGAAGGAAGGACTGAGACATTATGGGAAGGTGAAATTGAGGAAGCCAAGGAATTGTAGAAAATAGTTTAAGTTGAAAGACAACAAGAACAACAAGAAATCTGTTCAACTTTCATTCCCAGTACAGTAAATTGACGTCAAGATATATGCTCACTTGACCAAATAATCCACTCGAGTAAGGCCAAAGGTGTGTTAGGAACTAGAGTATAAGCAAGATGTTAATTCAGTGCCTATAAATCAAAATAAATAATTAAATAGTACTAAACTAATAATTTTTCTTTTTTCCTACAAAAATTGAACCAACCAATAATTACCGCTTCAAAAGATGCCCTTAGGATATACCCCAGTCATTATTTATTAATAGAGACTCAAATTCGATTATCACATTTCACTTCTCAAATGGCAACTCAAAAGCTGGTTTGAGTTGGAGTATCATTTTTCTTTCGAAGCTCGACTGTACTAATTAGTCTTAGTGCTGAGCAGGGAAATATAAAAAGAAAGAAAAAGAAAAAGAATCTAATCTTTCACCACTAATTGGTCGTATTCTGCACCCAACAATAGTGGCTTCTTAAGCAATGAGGTTTAATATCTCTTTCACATAGGTTTCAT
>NBIL01133741.1:0-22623 GCA_002752925.1 Viola pubescens var. scabriuscula | reverse complement strand
TGTCGACTCTATTTTCTCTTCACTACACTCGGTTTCCTCCTCCTTTGTCTCATTCTCATTATCATTCCCTTCCTCTTCACTTTCCATTTCATAGTTACCCTCCCGGATGACAACTACTCACCGGTTGGGACATTCGGAAGCAATGTGACCTTTTCCTTGGCACCGATAACATTTGATGCTGGAGGAGAACCTCTTTGGTTGGGTCGGGTTGGTAGGGTTTGGGTTTGGCTTTGGTGGAGGTTTGGAAGGTTCACTCTTGGTGTATGGTGTGTATGGCTTCGGAGTGGTTGTCACGGCTTTGGAGTCTTTTGTGGCTGATTGGTCCTTGGAGTAGGGCTTCCAAGGTATTTTCGGAGTTGAGGAGTAGGGTTGGTTTCGACTAGGGTAGGCTTTCTTCTTGGTGGACTCATATGCTTCCACCTTTAGGGCATAATGGAGCATAGGTTGCAAATGATCAAGTTTCTTCAACTCAAGCTTGTACTTAATCCGATCATTAAGATCGTTGAGGAACCATGCCATAGTGACTTCTTCACTCTCTTCGGTATTGGTCTTGATCAAAAGCTCCTCTAGGTCATTGAAATACTCTCCCACAGATTTGGAACCTTGCTTGAGACCTTGTAACTTTTTTTGCAAGTCTCTTTTGTGGTGCTCGGGCACAAACCTTGCTCTCATCACCCGCTTCATCTCCTTCCAATCCTGAATGGCATTCACCTCTCCCCTCTCTTTGCACTCCTTTTCCCACCAACTCACGGCATAATCATCAAATTCTATTGCCGCTAACTTAATCTTATTTTCTTCCCCATACCAATGACAATTAAAAATACGTTGAATTTTTCCCTCCCATTTAATGTACTCCGAAGGGTCGGTAGTACCCTTAAATGTAGGAATTGTCACTTTGATGCTGCTCAACTTGTCATCGACTCTAGGCTGCTCTTGCGACCTTTCATATTGCTCACCAAACAGTAGTCCTTGGTCTCGTTGTCTTCTCCCTCTATTTCGCTACGTAAGTACCTCAAAATCATCATTAGCTTCCTCATAAAGGTCTTCATAGAACTCACGGGATTGATAGGGCGTGGTACTAGCATGGAAGTGAGGAACTAGGGGTCGGCTGCTTGATGCATGTAAATCCTCTTGGCCTCGATTTCCCTGATCATACTTCTTCCGAATAGCTTGTATTTGCTCCTTGGAAATGGCTAGTTTAGGAGGGGGACAGACTGAATTTCGGGCCTCCTCCGCCACACCACTATGGTGACCCTCATCCTCGGTCTCGACATGAACTTGGTCATAATGGGGGTCTTGGCAAGACTTAAGAGGAAGGTCCTTCGGGGCTACCAGAAGATTAGAGGCATTGGAGGACTTGTCCTCCTCCCGGCTACGAGACTTGATAGCCTCCTCCATCAAGGTGAGGCGCACCTTGGTCTTGGCTGCGGTGACCTTCAAATAAGTCAAGGCTGCAAGAATTTGGTTAAGGGCTTCAGCATCTCTACTACCTCTAGAACTATGTTTACTTCTTTTGGTCATTATGATTATTGTACCTACACAACTCAAACAAACTAGATATATAGGGGTTAGTAAAAAATCCTCTCCCTCACGTGTTTAAACACTCGTGTTTAGGCACCCCCTCACGTGTTTGAACACTCGTGTTTGGTCACTCGCAAAATACGTGCTCTCAAACACTCAACTTCGCGTTATCTAGGTACCTGCACACTTAAACGAGGGTTAGAAAAAAATTCACTCCCTCGCATGTTTAACACTCGTGTTTAATCACTCGCAAAAGATGGTCTCACAAACGCACAAGAAGGCGTTGCACAAGAAATGGCTCACCACACAATCCTTGTCGCAATCAACTTTGTAATGCAAATTAAGCGTTTGTCCACAACTACCTTCGCAAATGCTCAAGACACAAGAAGGAGAAAGCTAAAAAAGGATCAAGAAATGTGACAAAGACACACGGAAGAAGGAAAGAAAAAATTACATAAAGTTTAGAGTAAAAGACTTAAGGTTTAAGACTCAAGGTTTAAGACTCAAGTTTTTTTTTTTTAAGACTTGAGTTTAGGACTTAAGTTTAAGACTTAGTTTAGGACTTAAGAATAGGAAGAAGAAGTCTTAAACTTGGAGTAAATAAGTGGGGCCACTTAGTTAGGAATGTTCAATTATGGTTAGGAATGTTGGTTCATTTGGGTCAACAAGTCAGAAGACTAGGGTGAGGTGTCCCTTGCATTAAATGCAATGGATTGGGTTCTTTGACCTTGGATGGCTGCCAAGTGAGGAAAAATAATTTAATTAATTAGCAAACACTTGGCTAAAGCTTTTATGTAACAATTTTGGATCAAAAAGTGTCAAGAGCCAAGAACACCAAGAACATGTGATGAGCACCAAGAACACACCCAAATGATTTTCGTAAATTTTTTGAATTTTAATTTTGCCAAAGTGATCACAACCAACAATTAAAAGCCCACTTGAAATAGGTTTCGAAAAAGATGCACGAAATTAGGGTTTTCAAAGAAAGAAAGGTTCGAATACTTTTGTACGAAAACTATGGTTAAACTAAACAACTCGCAAGGCGGCCAAAAGCTCCACTACCACATGATATGATCCGGCCTAGGGTACGATAGCCGAATAATATTTGAAGCTTATGGGGGATCTAGCCAAGGGAGTCATCTAGAGAAACCCAAGCACAAGGACAAGAAAACAACAAGATATACATGGAAAGCGGAGAAAGAACACAAAAGAACGATGGAAAGGATAGATGATACCCGGGAATAAGAGGAAGCATGGAGGGAACGGAGATGAGCACATGAAGAAGCGATGAGCATACACTTAACTTGACACCCACGAAGTTGGATCGGCAAGTGAAGAACACATATATTATATTCCAACGATTTGCCAAAAAGATTACAAATCTAGGTTTCCTAGAGGGAGATCGGGAGGAGTAATCTCAAACTCAAACGATCTCTCTCAAGGAATCAAGTGGAGAGCCCAAGGCTTAGTTGATAAGAGAATGAGTAGTCTCACTTTACAAATATCAATCAAAGTCTAAGCTAAAGGAGAAAGAAAGGAAAAAGTCAGCTATTTATAGTTCGTACACAAAATGGGCTTGGAAAGCCCCAAAAATAAATTTTACCAATTTTGGCCTAGTCTCTGGCGGTATACCGTTAAGGGACTAACGGTATACCTCTATCTTCGCTCGAGGGACAGAAAAATGAATTAATTCCTGGCGGTATGCCGCCAGGCCTGGAGGTATGCCGCCCCAGATCTTCCGCAAAGCCAAATGGCTCCGAAATGGCTTCCGCTTGCGTCTTGGGGCTTGTGTTGGACTTGTCATGATGTGCAATCACCAAGACAACCCGATTCTCAGCTTGAGGAGGCTCCGATTGCATCTTGACTTCAAACCATAAGGCCAATTTCTTAGCCTTACTTCGAGTGATTGGTCCTTGGGGCAAGATGTCTTGAGTGTCGAGGACGGGTGAGGCTATGATCACATCATCCATTCATTTTTACCATGACATGCAACAATGATCCTAAACTCTTATTTACTACTTATGTTTGGTCATCCATTTGAAGATGACATATAGTAGAATACAAGAGTTTAGTTCATAGTTTGGACCATATGACTAGCCAAAAATGGCTTAAAAATTTAGCATCACGTTCGCTCACAATGCTTCTAGAAATGCAATGCAAACTTACCACATTTTTAAATAAAAGATGAACAATGTGAGTGGTATCATGCGACTTAGCACAAGGTATAAAGTGAGCCATTTTAGAGAACTTATCCACTACTACAAAGATGAAGTTTTTGTTCGTTGGTGACCTAGGTAAGTCTAAAATTAAGTCCATTGGCAAATCAACCCAAGGATGGCATGTTACGAGCAAAAATGTGTAAGACACATGATGTATGGACTTTGTTTTAGGCCAAAAGAAATGAGATTTCAAAACACACAAGGTTTTTTCAATGCCGAAATGGCCCATTAGTCTTCCACTATGTGATTCAAGTATTACAAATTCTCTAATGCTAGAATGTGGAATGCAAAGCCTATTGTGTTTAAACAAGTAATTCTCATGCTTCACAAATTGCAAATATGGACCTTTATCCTGTGCTTTATGAATGACACTAAAGTCTACATCATGGTCATTAAGTTCCACTAAATGTGTAAAACCAAGCATTATTGCATCAAGAGAGGTTAGAAGAATGTACCTCCTTGAGAAGGCATTGGAAGCCACATTCTTCTTACCATTCTTATACTTGATTGTGTAAGAAAATCCCTTAATTAATTCCACCCCTTTGGCATGTCACTTGTTGAGCTTAGCTTGGCCTTGAAGAAACTTTAAACTTAGGTAGTTGTTGTGCACTACGAATTTCTTAGGAGGAAGGTAGTGCTCCCACCCGCTAAGGACTTTCACTGAGGTGTACAACTCACAGTCATATGTTGAATAGTTCAATTTGGAGTCCTTCAACTTTTCACTAAAATATACAATTGGGCAATTTTGGTCTTAGGAAAGCACTAGGCCAATGCCTATACCACTAGTGTCACACTTAATCTCGAAGTCTTTGAAGAAGTACAGAAGGGCAAGGGTTGGTTTTCACTCAAACGCCTCTTCAATTCTTGAAATGCGCCTTCTAGAACTTCTCCCCACACTCTTCTTGATTAGCTCATTGAGAGGTCCTGCAATGGTTGAGAAGTTTGTCGATAAAATTTGGCGAGACCATGGAATGACCTAATGTCGCTCACACTCTTAAGATTTGGCCACTCATTTATGGTTTTCACCTTCTCATCATCTACCATAACGCCATCTACGCTCACCACAAAACCAAGAAAATGTAGTTTTCCCAAACGAAACTCACGCTTTGTTAGTTTCACAAATAGTTTTTGTGCACATGGTGTGGTGATTGTGTGTTTTATTTGGTTGTTTTACCTTTCTAATTATAGTGATTCTACTAAAAAGATCATGTTTTATTCTTTTTTGCAGAAAAGGACATTTGATGAGCATTTGGAGAAAAGAGGTAATTCTAGAGCGGAATTTTAGTTCTCGACCAAGAACTAGGTTGACTGCGTATGATAGATTTCTAGAGAGAGAGGAAGGATTCATTTTTACAACTAATGAAGGCTATAATTTTGGGATTTACTATATCTTTAAACCAGGAGATAAGATATGATCTCAAGAGTGATTTTAGGGATTTTTAGGAAGGAGGATTTTATTTAATCTTCTTATTCTCTTCCATATCGTTCTCTTCTTTTCTGAATAATTTGGCTAGGGTTTTGATCAGTTGGATTTCCATTTTTCTCTCATCTTCGTCTTCCTCCTTGGGAAGATGAAAAGAGGATGAGTTCGTCTTTTATTATTACTATGCCTTTTATTTTCCAGTTAAACTCTTTTATTCTTGACAGAAACCAATAAAGGTTGATGATGTTCTTCTTTCATGAGATCTACTTTTTGTTTCATATTTTTTATGTTTGTATTTTATTTTCCTTTATTCTACCGAGATCGTTATTCATGCCAGGCTAGGATCTGATCACTCTTCATTGAACTTGAATAATTGCAGTAAATTCAATAAAGCACATTGTTATTCATGACAAAGTTGAATAAATAAACAACTAACCATTTTCGGATAGGCTAAAGGGTTTTAGATCTAGGTGAACGGATCGGGCTTCTGGAAACTGCCTAAGGATAGTCTCTCCCAAATCGCCATAAATCAATCTAGTTAAATCTATAAACCAACCTTAGGTTGCTAGGATGATTAAGATTATCTTAGGTCATGCTTAGGATAATTTGATATAGGAGGAGAGCAGGAGATCTAAACGGAACTGGTCTCTATAGATATTCTACAAAAGTACGAATGAATAATATTGCTTCCACAATCGATTGATTTATCATAACCTTGCTCATGTCTTTGTTAAGATTCTTTATCTTGATCATCTACCATATTATTTTTAGTCTTGAATTGCTTTGTTTTATTCTTTTATTTTTGTTACTTCATTATAATCCTCCATTATTTCCTGGTCACTGATTTTAGACTTTGCTTCCGTGTGGAATCAAACCTCTTATCACTGTCTACAATCCTTTTTGTTAGCAGCTGATAAGTTGTACTATTTTTTACTGATTTCGACAACCTGTCATGTGGTGAATATGGCATGCAAGTGCTTAACATGATCTTCTAAAGAAAGACTATAAACTAGTATGTCATCAAAATACACCACTGCAAATCTACCTATAAACTAACACAAAATATGATTCATAAGTCTCATAAAGGTGCTAGGTGCATTAGTGAGCCCAAATGACATCATCATCCAGTTATACAAGCCATACTTAGTTTAAAAGTAGTTTTTCACTCATCTCCCTCTTGCTTGCGTATTTGGTTGATAGTCACTCACTAAGTCTATCTTAGAAAATACATCACTATCACTTAATTCATCAAGCATATCATCTAGGCGAGGGACAAGATGGTGGTACCTCACGGTTATCTTGCTGATAGCTCGACAATCTACACATATGCGTCAAATGCCATCCTTTTTTGGCATAAGGATCACGAGCACACACTTGGAGACAAGCTCTACCTAATAAAGTCATTTGGCGAGGAGCACGTCTACTTGCCATTTATGCTATTTGGTCCCCTCAGGATTGCATCTATAGGCGGGGTGGTTTTGAAGAGTGCACAAGGTCAATGCAGTGCTCAATCCCTCGAATAGGTGGAAGTCCACTTGGCATTTCATCTAGAAAGATGTCTTGGAAAGCCTGCAGAATAAAAGAGATTGGACTAGGTAGAAGAGAAAGATTAGTATTATAGGTTTGCAAACAATGTTCCCTGTACCTAACTACAACGCAATTCTTGTTTGTAAGGAAATCAAATTTGAATTCTCTCCCCTTTGCATAGACACTCAATTTCTTTGCTCTCATTTTATTCTTTTCATTCTCATTCTCACTCTTTTGCACCGCAATGACATGCTCATTCTTTTCATGTATTATTTTTCCACTCGTTTCTTTGCCAGTTTCTCTCTTTGCATGTTCCTTCTTTTCATGCATGCTATTTTTCTCACCCTTTACTTTCTTCTCTCCACTCAACTCGCCTTTCCTCTCAATTTGGCAAATGACATTGAATTTGACACATGCCTTGGCTAGTTGCATTTTGTCTTCATAGAATTGAGCGAGAGACAAATGTGGGATGCTAAATTTACGCCCTATGTGTGTCAACTTGTGGTGATTGGTGCAGCCGTCGTGAATGACTCTTCTATCTAATTGTTATGGCCAACCCAGGAAATATGTCTCACATGAGCACCACGTCGCATCCTCATATTCGTCAATGCTAAATGGCAACAACACTTGCTTGGAAACCTTTAATCCCTATCTTTATTGAACCTTCTCAAGTTATAACACAACTTTCATTGTCTATAATCATGGAGACAATCTTATCCTTCACCTTGCACCGAGTATGGAATAAATTTTCCCGTTGTTCACTCACATTTGTGCAAATTCCACTTGAGTGCTAAGATTTCTCCTAATAACCAATGACAAGGATGAAGTGACTTTAACTACCCTTTCCCCTTTTCTTTTCTTACCATCTTCCTCGCTACATTAACTTTCGCTTTCCACTTCCTCACTCGTGTCTTCGCTCACAAACTCCATTTCTCTTATCATCATGACACGCCTATTAGGGCACTCAGATACAATATGTTATCTCCCTTAGCACTCGAAGCAAACAATATATTTAGAAAGCTTTTTAGGAGGGTTGGAAGTAGAATTTTAAGGTGGTTTGGTATAAGGATGAGATGTGGTTAGGGGAGTACATGGTCCGGTTCGGACCGGTTTTGGAAGGAGAACGCAGTTGAACCGAGAATTTAAGATTCTAAAAAGCTCTAAACTAAGTTGAACCGTTTATTTATGGTTCAATTCGATTCTTTATTTTATAGTTTGGTTCGAGTCGGTTTCAGTTTTGACCTTTTTTTTTTTAATAAACTACTAAATTCTTAAAAAAGTACGAGGAGAACGTGACTAATGAGTTTCAAACTCATGACCTTAAGGAAGACAACTATGCATTTAGCTACTCGAACTAAATCAGTTAAATTTTAAATGAGGTAATTGAATAATTTTAATTTAACTTATCTATATAAATAAATAATAGTGAAATAAAAAGAAAAAGAAATGGTGAAGTAAGGAGAAAAGAGAAGAAGAAAAGATGAGAAAATGAGAAAATAAATTAAAAATGAACACGGAGAAAATAAAATAGAGGAAAGTGATTCGCACCATGCAATAGAAATAATTAATTTAATAAGTTTAAAAATTATATTACTACTAAGTTTTTGTTGCAAGAATAAGTGGTAAAACAATTGTTAAATAAATTATAATTGAATTTTTGTTAATATAACTTAACTATATATGTATAAATAACATGTAAAAAAGAAACATAAAATTCAAATTCAATAATTATAGTTATAAAAATAAAATAAAATTTAACTAGTAAACTCATTTGTATATCGAAAAATAAAAGTTATGATATCCGTTTTGTGGAAGGGGGGGGAGGCAAATACCTTGTTACATATTGAAAAGGAAAAAAAAAAGGGTATACAATAGTAAAATTTTGAGTGTTTTTCTCTCCATTAATTAATTAATCAATATGACAATGTTAATAACATGCTGATTGTATAGGGACCCAATTCTACAATCCTTTCCTGAAAGAATAATAAAAATATAATGATATTCCTCTAACACCCCAAAGCTGGAATAATAGAAGATAAAAATCAGTCACTTATTTTGAGTTCTTCTACTTCTGGCTAATCCTGCTGTGTTGCTGATACAAATGGAAACCGCCCGATCTTCCATGGTTTCCAAAGTGAAAAGGAAAAAAAAAATTGAACCACGGGAGCAAAATCCAAGGCACCAACTACAGCGAAAACTTGCCTCTTGGAAGGTTGCTGCTGCGGCTCAGGTACCAATGGAAACAAAATACATGGGAGGTTGAAATCCATGCTTCCCCATTCCTATTCATCATTTGCTTCTTTTCTTCGCTTCGCTGTAAAGAATGACTCCAAGGACTGTAAGGCTGTAGCCAAACATTCCAGTAACAGAAACAGGATTTCTGAAGAGTAAAATTGATACTACAACCGCCACAGCACCTTTTGCATTGCCAAGCACCTGGAAGAAGAAGAACACTTTTTAGCTCGAATAAGGCGGTCATTGAAAGCCATCTCCCATAACAATGAAAGTACCCTTATGCCTCAACAAGAGTATAAGATAGTAAAAGTAATAGAATATCAACTCAACTATGCCTCCAATCCGCAACATATTCCATTCAACTCAACTACAGACCAAGCTGTTGGCAAGAAATATATGAACCAAGGACCAGGAACCTTATATCGAATGAGTTTCACAACTCTTTTTTCTTAAGAAAAAAAAAACTACCATACCAAACACCCAAACAGTGCACCAATATATAGGCAAAAAAAAGTTGAGAAATCACGTCTCCAATGAAGTCAGTTAATTTCTAAAGTCAACTGAGCAAAACTTTTGATCTTCACTTGAAAAGACTAGGTGCACACACATGGACCACTTGTCATATGGTTGCTTTCCACTTAAGGCCAAACCACTTCTTTACAGAGTGCAGCCACTAGTATTTTGTTGTGCAAAGTACCCCTATTTCCCCAATTGAAACTTCCAATTTTAATGTGATTAAGATCCATATAGCAACTCGGTTCATTCCTAAATCTAGTTCTTAAAGAGAAATGATATTGAAGCAAAATACAGCATCTAGTATCAACAACGAATATACTAATATGTTCATGCTATCCCCTTAACAACATTCAATAACTGCAGCATTCAATGATCTCAATACCAGAACTAATATATACAGAAGGCTTATGTTTCCAACAAAAAAGCCTAGAAAAGCAAGAAATTAAAGGGATCAGACGTTACCAAAAGTTGTATAATGGTCAGAAAACAGTTATGAATGTTGGACAGTTAGAAGCGCATGGCAGTTAAATAGGCACAAAAGTTTAAATATTGCTTCAATCATTGTACATCCACACTTAGGGGATTAACTGTTCTTCTCTTTCTTTCTTTTTTGTTAAAAAGTAGTTTTCTAGCAGAAGAAATCATTGTGCTTAGGACCACAGGGCAGATCACAAGTGAGCATTTCTAGAGTAACAAAAGAAGTGCGAAAAGGTAAATCAAGCCCAGAAAATGAGTAGAAGCAAAGGCATACCTGAAGAGTCAGAGCACTAGTGTGTTTTGTGACCAAAAAGTTGGTCAAGTTCACAAAATATGCCAGTGCCGAGTTGAATAAGAGGTACCAGATGATCTTCATGTCATCTCTGGCAAGGGCCAACGTGATACCAACCACATTTTCTTCCATAATAAGGGTTGCAGGTAATAAAAAGACAACGGCTATTGGTGCCATGTATAGAAGAAGGTTCATGGAATTAAGCTTCTCCCTTGAAACAAAAATACAAAGTTTCAATATCCATATCCAGTTCCATTATGAAATTTAAGAATATTATCCGATCAACCCAATTGAAAAGAGATGAAAGTATAAACGTCCTTACCCCTCAGACGACAGTAAGATCCCTTGCAGCACTGATTTAAGCGCCCTTGCTGCTGTAGCAGAAATGCACATGATAAACCCAAACAGATGGAAACTAGGCTCGCCCTGTTATGATCACAAAAGCAAGAGCAACCCAAATGAGCAAATCAAAAATTTAGTTTGCAATTCACCTAAAACAGGTAAACCACTAAATAAAAAGAGAATTATGTCAGCTCAAAATCCTCAAATCCAAACAACCATTTCTAAATTCTAAGAGCTAAGAACATACCCCACTAGCAATGACAACCCCAGTGACGACGGGGAGGAGTGTGACATAGGTAAGCCAAGCTTCCCTTTTGAAGGTCATCAAATAAGCAAAAACGGCAGTGAAGAAAGGGGTGGTAGCCCCAACAGCCTGATTAAACGAAACAGGTAGAAACCTGAGGGAAATGTTCCCGAACACAACGGATATACAGAAGACGAAGCTGAGGCAAGAGATCTTGATGAATTGTTGACGAGAACGAATGGTTTGCATAGGGACCATCTTCATCCATACAATGGCAACGTAGCTTAGAAGGCTACAAGCGGTCATATGACACATGGTCAAGAAGATTGGATACTTGAAGCCATAATTGCTTAGCAAATACTTGTTGAGCAACAGAACACCGATGTTTGAGGAGTACCATGACAGCACCAGCCCGATCGTGAAAAAGCGCGATGTGCTCTTCATGGTTGAAGCCGGAATCGCCTGATTGGCGGTGATCTGCTGGTGATTTTTGGAGGGGAAGGATATGAAGGGATTAGAAGGATTGGCGCGGATCTGGGGAAGAGCTGTCAAAAGGGTCCGCCATGGATCTGAAGAAACATAATAATGGAAGAGAGAAGAGGGGGTTTTCAGCAGGAAAAGGAATTGGAAAGGAAACGGAAAAGAATGTAGGTTTTCTTCAGGAGATGGGAATTGGAATTGGAATTGGAATTGGAATTGCAGAGGAGATGGTGGAGGTAAACGCGTTGGTGGAGGAGGGAGAAGGATGGAGGAGGAGAAGTGCTGGAGAAAAGAATTCTCTTTCTCTCTGCTTTTGGCTGCTCCGTTTTGATTCAGCTCTTTTATATTTTTATTATTATTTATTATTACTAATAATTATTTAATTATTTAATTGATTGCTAAATTATTTTCTGGTATTTTATTATTATGATTGATTTTGTTTTTGTTCTTGTTTTTGTAGAGTGGGAGGCACTTGCCTGGTTTGTAAAAAGGTGGGGGCAACGTGCGTGATAGCATTGTCAATTTTGTCATGTGCATTGTACACAGAAACAAGGAAAAACGCTGAGGTTTGACTTTTTTAGGTAACTAAATAAATACTATATACTACTACTCGTATTATACATAAATTTGGATACAAATTATTAATTCAATTTCATTTCATTTCATTTCTAATTAATCAAGTTAGTTATTTTAGTTGGGTAATTATACTTTTCGTAGTAACGTATGAATATATTAAATTTTAAGTTCGAGTTTCGCCCTCTACGATCTATTTTATTGTATAAAAATAATTGAATATTTATTAACACTAAAAAACACCATTAGTGTGGCCAAATGAAAGTTTTGTTCCCTAAAGTATAACATTTTATCCAATTATTTTAAATGATTGTAATTCCTTTGATGAATTGAATAAAAAAGCTCATTTTCAAAAAGAAAACAAGTCCAAACCAAGTGATGTCCAAGAAATAGGAATTTTGGGTAGCTCTCTTGCCAGTCTGTCAAACCCAAAACAATAGAGAAGATGTCAAATTCGTTTTAAACAAAAAAGCATGCCTTCTTAATATTGGGTGGGAGAGTGGAGCCAAACAAAAAGAAATAAAGAATATGGATCTAAAGATCTTGCTATTAGCCTATTACCTACGCCACATATTTTAATTTCTGTTTCTAAAATACGTCGCCTCAGGTTGATGACGTGTCAATTCTGGTTCATGTGGCATGCCATTAACTACTATACGTTACTAAAGTATAAATTTATTTAATTTAATCCCTAAAGTAGAATATTTTGTTTAATCTAATAGTTCTGGTTATAATATGTCGGGAAAAAAATAAAAGAAAAGGAAAGTCGACCAACTAAAAAATAAATTCTTCTACGTCGCTTTTCATTTTTACCTCTCACTTAGACCGACACATCTTGAGGTCTTTAATTATTTATTAAAAATTAAAATGCTATCAATATATAGTTTATTTCAATATAAAGATTTTGAACCTATCTTTTAAAAACTTACAAACAAATTCTAAAGTTTCAGAAAATAATTACACCTTCCTTTTTAAACTCTCATTTTTCTCTAACAAACCAATACAGTTGAAATTTAACACTATGAGGTTTTAATTGTTTGCTAAAAAATACAATTACGTATTTAATTTTTTTCGTAACATTTCTGATTAGTTAACTAACTCTCTTTGTTGTTTTTAGGGTCTCTAATAATTAATTTTAAGTTAAACATCTATTAAATTTCTTTTAAATATTATCTTTTATTTAAACATGGTAAATAATCACAATCTTTTACATGAGTAATGCTATTGATAGGTTTTTTTAACTAACACAACATAATACATGTTGTTACTATAAAGTTGTTAACAGTATCCCATTTCGATTGAAAACTAAATTGGAATTGACAATTTCGAACCGAATCAGAATTGACCAATTTTGAACTGAACCGAAACCGATAAAAAATCAATCCAATTCCGGTTTTAAGAACTATAAACCTGAAATATTTCGGTCTAAATCATTCTAAAAATTGAAACCCGGTAAGTAGAACCAGACCATGTGTCTATGTTTTATTTTTATATATATTTTATAATATATAAATTAGAAAAATAGATAGAAAAAATATTTATAAAAATATTATTTATAATATATTAATAAATATATTTATTATTAATATTTATAATAATAGGTTAGAACCGGAACCGTACAGAAATAAATAGAATCGAACTGAGTTGGACCATTTATTTCGGTCCAAGTCCAGTTCTCCAATTTAAAGGACCGTAATAATAGGGTGGTACATAGTTTGGTCAAAAAATCGGACCAAACCAGACTGTAGACACCCCTAATTAACAGTCTATACGTAATTTTAACCACTATAATACCTTTCGATGAACTGATATATACATTCATTGCAAATAACAATATTGGTCGGTAAACAAATTATTTTTCAACAATAATTAATAAAGAATGTGAGTAAGAAAGTGTCACAATGTGTTTATATAAGCAATTTGATATTGTGTTTTGTTGAATTATGTTGTTAATCTAACTATATTTTTTTTTAGTTATTGATTTATTTGAAATAAAACTTTTTATTTAGTACTTGTATCTAATTTATTTATTTTGCAGACTTGTATCAATTTGACTTGTGTAGCCAGTAAGGCCGTACCCCACGTAAAAGGAAAATAAAGGAATTAACTCCATCTTCCACGTTGGACTTGGAACTTGGACTAGTCAACACGGTTTTGTGTCAAATGTTTAAGGCGGCCACGTCGTCCAAGTGGCACCTTGTTGTTTATTTCCTAATAGTAAAAAAAATATATACCGAAATGTGAGCGTCGTCTCGTTGTAAGAGCGTTTAGTTGACGAAATTAGGAAGAAAAGTGACTCAGAAATTTGAAATAAACTTTATTGCGTTTGGTTACGATAAGAAATCACTTTCCCTTGGAATCCAATTTTCTTTGACCGCTTTAACTTTCCAAAAAATAGGAGAAAATGATTCCTTGGCTAGGGTGTGGGAAGAATGATCCCCTGCTAGAAAAAATAATTTTTTTATTAAATGAGATATTTGTCCAAAATTAATTATAAAAAATAACCTAATAAAGCGTCTTCTTCCTTCTCTATTTCTAAAACTTCATCCGCTACTCATCGTCTTCTTCTTCTCTATTCCTAAAACATTGTAATACAGTATATATATAGAAAAGAATAATTAGACACCTAACAAGATAACAAAGATACAAATATAGAAAAAGATAAAGTAGTCATTTTTCTTACTTTTTCTTAAAGATTCTCAAGTACAAAATAAACACAATAATATTACTTTCCCGGAAATTTTAAATCTCAACCAAACACAAAAAAATAATATTCTCCTCAATCACTCTCCCAATGGGGAAAGTAATATTTCTCGAACCAAACGCTACCTAAAGTGAAACAGAAGGTTAATTAAAGTTATTCGAGATAAGAAATAAGATAAAACGAATTTATACGTTTAGAAAGAAAGAGAACCAAAACTACTGGCTTATTTTTGGGTCTGTTTAAAAATTAGACCGAACCGGAACCCAGCGTGCAATGAGGGCTCAATTTTGCACCAGCTATTGAACTAGACTCAAAGTAGTCACACTATACTATTTTAAGCCCAGGGACCTAAAAAGAAAGAAACATTGAACCATTGCTCAAAGTAATCAAATCACCCATACTAATTAACTTTGGCATTAAAAAGGAAGAAGGAAAATAAATTGCAAAAAACAACCACCAAAGCTTAATGATGCGTTTGGCCTAAGGAAATGAAATGAAAAGAACATAAATGGTGGTGAAACAACCACCAAAGCAAGTGATCGATGCAGCCCAACAACAAACAGAAGTCAGCAAAGCAGTATGTGATCGGCTCCACTGTAAGACAAACTACTCTTCCCACAAGAATGGTTGTAAGGTAATTGAAACAAATAAAAAGTGGAGAAGAATGATTTTGCCTTACATTAGCCTGAAACTAGATCCAATCCAACACTTCTGTAGTTCTGCCTTGAGAAATCCATGTCATTTTGCTTTGGGACAACTTGGAAGCAGAATAGAATGTACACGGCATTGCTCCATCCCGAAAGGACTAGAGGTCTCTTTTGGCCAACCACATATTAGCTTACGACACACTCATTAAACTTTCAATAGTTCTGAACCCTGCTCAAGGCTATTACCATGAAAATGTTCTTCACGCGCAACTAAACCATTTCTAGTGTTTCCTCTTAATGCTACATTAAGAGCTTCCAGATTAGGATCACTCTTGTGCTTATCCCAGGCTGCTTCAAACTGTTGGCCCATGGATCTTTGCATTGTACAATAAAATAAAGTTAAAATGGAAAAACTGACTGCATATACAGCAAGCGAAAAGTAAAAGACTGAAGTAATCCTTACTGTTGGAGTAAGACCAATATCTGGAAAACATCAGTTCTGATTTCTTTCCGAGCCACTTTCAATGATGCCTCCTTATGCAGAATAACAAGTTCATCAATCAACCTGAAAGCAGAACAAGTGAGAGTTAACTCAACAGGAAGTATGCGCCTAATTTAGAACAGAATCACGTCTGGACCTAAAATTCTGTCCCAGACTAGTAGAAACCAGGGTTGTTAACATCTTGAGCATAAAAGTTGGCATTTCAAAAAGCCATGGAAAAGTATGAAGGGAAAATGAGAAGTTTACCTTTCAAAATATGGTGTGTTCCTTATCCATGTTAACCTAATAAGTGTGTGGACCCTTTTAAGAACCTGACAAAGAGCAAAATGATCGTGAACAATAATAACATGTAGCATTTCTGAACAAAAATCTTCAAACTATTCTTTAACATTAAACACAAGGTTGGCAACACACAACAACATGAAATATAATAAACTTTAGACAGGATGCAACCCTAACAAGAAACCTATATTGGTTCAGACAACAAAAATATTATTTATTGGTTCATCAATAATTATCAGTTAACAACATGAGTTTCTCTAACAAGGATGGCACCTGGAAAGCTCTAAACCAAAAATCCATCACTAAAAAGTCAGGCATGAGCTACAACCATATCTAGACCCAAAAGAACTAATTAGAATTGAATACCACTATGCAGTTACTCTCACCAGTAAAACAGTCTCGTCATCATCTGCATGAATCCAGTGAAAGAAAAGTGGAAACATTCTCCTAAAATGAGCTAATAACACGAGACCAAGACTGTGGAAAAGGGGCTCTATGAATGTAAGCCACACAACGCGGTGAACCTTACTCCTTGGATAGCGCTCCAAGTGACCCAGCATCTCGTTCAGTATCCTTTCAAACCTGCACAAAAGAAGCAAATGGGAAAACATTATAGAATGAGAAAAAAACCAAGTGAACTTTCACAAAGCAAAAAGCATGTCGTACCTAGAAAGTTCAACAACATTAAATAAGCATGTGAAAATTTATACTTGAAAAGATAAATGAAATTAAACAAAAGCTTAGCCTATTTTTATCAGTAAGAAACAATATGGAAAACTAACGAAATATACACTTCAGTAGTAACAAACTCAAGAGAAGCGTAGATTTTTTGCATGGGTGAGACATTTTAAATAACCTATGGCACTTCTGGCAAAACTCTTAGCAAATTAACTTTATAAAAAAAAAATCGAGACTTTACCACTCGCCAACTAGAAAATTATCAGCACTAATTTAATTTGTTGAAATAACATTAACTTAGAATTGAAAAAAACAAAATTATTTGTTGCTCAACAAAAGAAGCTAAAATGCAGCCTCTTCTTTCAATCAACCAAGTTACTTGCCCAACATTTATTCTTTATTTCTTTAAGCCCAGCGTATAATGTATACAAAGTTTTAAAGTTTTCTGTAACAATCCATTGAAGAGATCAGCACACCACATTGCGCCATTATCAGCTCCTCTGACCACAAAGGTTATGGAAAATACTGATAAATTCAAAGTACAAGATTACGAATCGAATCACCTGAAAGACTATGCCATGAAAAATAAAAGGAAAAAAAAGAAAATAAACAGGAGAATGTATATACCATGAGCTGCGAGGATTACTTCCTTGAAGGCAAGTCACGAGAAGTACTGACATCTCAACTGCATGATGCCAAATGTCATCAGCAGAAACAATATTCTGACAGCATGCATCAAGAATGACATCACCATACCAACCAAGCTCAGCAGCATTCACATTTTTTGCAACATGTACGAAACTAATCATGCCTTGTCCCTGAAACCGAGGAAGATGGAGTACTAAGAAAATGGTGTGTATGTCTTATGTGTTTTCTTCACATTAGCTCTTTTCATTATGATACAATCACATGCAAATAATTTCCGAAGGATTAACTATAGCAGCAATTAGGGGTGACGCAAAGAAACTTAATCTGCATATAAGAAATGTGAATGGATCAAGCGAGAAAAATATAGCATGCTTTTATAAGTAAATATGTTTCTTCCTCACGTCCAAATAATTGTCTCCAACCCATCTTTCACCTCAATCGATCCTTTTCAGTGTTGATGGTTACATGCAACAGAGGCCTCAGGCCACAAAGAATACGTAGGAATAGGAGCACTAAACAGGGCTAACCTCCGGGAAATGTATAGTTTTTCATAAACTCCTCATTCCATTACTAGAGAAGCTTAAATAAGTGCACACTAGTACACTACAATAAGGTCCATAAAAGTTACAGAACCAATAAAAAAAACAATTGCAGCTTATAAGTCGAATAACATTAAAAAAAAAACAGCAGCTTTTTATTCAAATCATCAAATTAAGCAAACTGGAATGTCATACAGAAGAATACATGTGGTAGGTGGAAGCAAAGTGATCAGTTGAAACAAAACTGAATGAAAAATCAAGCGAAGAAACATGAAAAGAACAATGGCAAACCACAAATCAAACACGTACTTTGACTTCTGGTGACCAGTGATCAAGTGCAGTCAACCCACAAGGAATCACCAAAGCACTCAACTTTCCCAGATGTGGACAGCCAACCTACATCCAAAACAATAGAAAATCCATAAAACAGACAACCTATTAGGAAGAAGAACCAACTAGGTATATCACAAACCTGCGTTACAAACCATCGAAGCTGATAAGCAGCTAAGATGGCATAGCCAACAGGAACCCTCGCAGACGCTGCAGACACCTCATCTCCATCAGTATCCTTATCAATTGAACTCTCTTTCATCCTTTCTTTCAAAACAGGCAAAACCTCAGGCATGAGTTCCAAGACAAGCATCTCCTCCTCATTCGCCGAACCAGAATCACCGCCGGCGATGGAATTCCGAGAATAAGCTCTGGAGAGGTCGGCGAAAGTGGAATCTGCAGCAGAGGAGAGGTGGGTGGGGACCCATGAGAGCAATTCATGAGTTGAGGAGCGAGAGGAGGACAAGATCGCACAGGCTAGAGTGAAATCCTTGATTGAATCGTGAAGTTGTGTTTGGGTTATGGTTGGGTTATCGCCATGGTTTTGCGCAGAGAGGAGGAGGGATTGTACAGTGGCTTTGACAGAGATGGGTGTGGTGGTTTCAGGTGGTGTGTAGTGTGTTTTGGAAAGGGATTCTAGCAATCGCTGCGCTAACCTGAGGCATTTGGACAAAAAAATTTGAGTGAGATTAAAGAACATAAGAGATTTTTTGTAGGGATGGAGAGGAAGAGAGCTTACTCGATTAGATGTTTGTGCAGAGGTGAAGATGATGGATTCGACATTTTTGCTTCATTCAATGGCTTTTCCATTCTGTCTCATTACTTCATTTCATATTCATTGCCAATTTATACCCGCAATGGCAAGTGCCAGACTGCCGGTGCCAGTGAAGTTAGCAGCAGTGCTGAAAACGGGCAGCCGGGTCGGGTTCGGTTTTTGGCTCATTTAAATCAGGAAAAACTTATAAATTCACACTACATTTGTACCAAATGTTTAAAAAACACCTTACATTTGTTAAATTTAACAAATCACACCTTGATTTTAAATTATCTTATAACCTATTTGGCTGAAATGAAAAATAATTTATTAAAAAATTGACATGAAATTTTTTTCATCTCTCTCCTTACACTTAATAAATATTGACGTGGGAAAATTAAAAAACCGAAATTAAACGAAAATTAAACTCTCACACCTCTAAAAATACATATTATGTTAATCTAAATCAAAAGTATTGTAAACTTTGAAATTTTATTAAAATTAAATAAATAAAAACATACACGAGTTAATTAATTGTCTGAATTATATTAAACAAAGAATTAATTATCTTAGAATTTTTAAATAATATTCAAAAATTGCTGGAAAATGCAGTAAAGCATAAATGAGCATTAATTAATTGTCTGAATTATATTTTCGTTATTTTATTTTTATTGAGTTATGTCACGTCTACGTCTATCTGGTGAAAGAGAAATGTGAAAAAAATTCAATGTCATTTTTTTATAAATTATTTTTCACGTAAGCTAAATCTAAGGTAAATTTTTAGAAGAGCCAAACAAATCTTAAGACAATTTTGAAATTAGGGCGTGATCTGTTAAAATTGGCACAAACGTGAGGTATTTTTCAGACATTTAGTACAAACGTGAGGTGATTTTATGCTCGTTTAATAAATGTAACAAATTACTAAAATAGAAAATACAAGTTATTACTTAGATATACATACAAAATTATTTCTACGAGAGAAAATTAAAAACCTTTGGCCTGTGTTTATCGTGAAGTCAACATCGTTGCTAATGGTTTAACGAATTTTGATTTATTTGTTGCGAGTGATTATCAACGATTTTTAATTATGTCTACTTCTCTTTTTCTTTTCCTTTTATCAATAATGATAACATAGGATGTCATTCGGTTTTTAATTATGCCTGCGTCTCTTTTTCTTTTCTTTTTTCTCCTCCTTCTCCTCTCATTACGCCACCTTCCACCTCATGCCCATTCTCCATAGCAGTCAAAATTCAAGAATTTATCACTTAATCTTTAATTATATCTCTCTCTATCAATTTCTCTTAATTGGAGTTCTCCCTTCCTTTATAACACTTAACTTACAATTTGCTACAAATTCAAGCAAATATCTCTCCAATTAGTGCATTTATTGACATGGGGGTAATTCTTTGGCGGGGACTATTCAAGACGGTTGACTCCTGATAAAAACAAAACAGTCTCTATATTTATATATTTTTAATTTTTGTCTCATAAAAATGTTAATATTGGTCTATTTCTTGACAAATTAATATATAATTAAGTGGTTATGTAAACGTGTTAAATTTAAATTCCTGACTCATAGGTTGTACATTTAAAATAAACTTAAAATTATTTAGTGTAATAAAGATTAAATCAATAATATATATTTCTAAATAAACAGATCTATATAGAACTACCCTCATTATTTTTTTTCCATTTATATATTCATGTATCTATGAAAAGAATAAATATTCATGTATTTACTCTACAAAAATTAATTAATCAAACACATATAAAGTATATAAAATGGATGATTTAAATCACACAGTCCAATTAAATGGTATAAAAATCAAACAGTAAATAGCATAAAATCAAGTAAGATAATATATAGTTGTAAAAAAAAAAATTCTTTTCATTTCCATCGAACTTGTAACTTCTTAAAATACCAACAATCTCTACCAATATTTTCCTCAAGTAGTGAAAACTCAAAGAGTACAGTATAATTCCTGCCAACATTTTTCGCTGTGCGAAGTACCTGCCAATGGACTCTCTTGAGAGCGCTAGTAGAATCTCTATTATCGGAAACAAAAATCTTTGCGGAGGAATACCACAGTTGATCTTCCAAAATGTTCCTCCGTCGAGTCAAATAAGCGAAATTCTTCCACGAAGAGATTACTGGTTGTTGCAATTGTTTGTGGGTGTCTCGGAGTGATCTTCATGATTTGCTTCCTACTTTTTTGCAGTGAAGGTACTCAACCTTTTACATAAAGGAGCTTTGAAAAGTTTTATGGCAGAATGTAAAGCCTGGACAAACATTAGGCATTGAATCGAAACCTTCTCAAAGTATTAACTTCTTTCTCGAGTATCCATTTTCAAGGCAATGATTTTAAAGCCATAAGTCTATGAGTTCATGGCCAACGGGAGTTTAGATGAGTGGTTGCATCCTATTCATTTGAATGAACTTGAAGAAGCTGGTGTTGCTGCTACTTCTCGAAGGAGGATATGGTGCAGGAAAATATACGCAGTGTGTGAGTTCAACAGTCAAGATTGGACTTTCTACCTCTGCAGATTTTCCCAAGGACAGGATGGACATCAACACTGCTTCAGCTGAATTGCATTGCATTCGGAACATTCTCTTGCTTCTTCCTTTCTTCCACTTTTTTAGTGAGAAAGTACGTTGTGGAATCATAGCAGAACATAGGATATGTTGTTGTCGATTGCCATAATATACCAATAATCATAGCGGAACATTTGTCTTTTCGAATTGAGATCAAAGTTCACCAGAATGCTCATTAGCAACACCAGTTGTGTTTGGCCGCTCGTTCCAGCTACAGAACTGAGTTAACATCCAGATTTAACAGATATTTCACTGTATTCTCTCGAATTCGCAAAGTTCCTAACGCTTTCGGTGCTCTCAATTGTTCGCTTAATCTTCAAAGTCCACAACTTTGGCTTCATCTACTCTCAAAACATCATCATACTCACTGTTTTTGAGGCTTCAGATATTTCCTACCTGCATCAGGAATATGGTTGCCTTGGATCATAAGCATTCCACCGGTCTGTGTTTCCGATCGTAGTGAATCTCAAATTGCTGATCCAGTATTTTCTCATCAGGAGCAATGTGTTTGTTGGCAAACGTTGCACCTAATTTCTGGGTCTCTCAGTGCACAACTTCCTGTCATGGCTGTCAGGTGTTTTCACAAGCACCTTTCCTGTATTTTTAAGCTGGGAAAGTTGTAGTTTGAAGGAAAGGAAAGGAAAATAAGGTGGGCTGGGCCTTCCCCTTCGTGGGCTTTTGGTTATGGGCCCAAATCTCTGTTGATGATTGGTTGTTTGTCGGTGAGATAAATGCAAAAAAAGAAGGCTAAACCGAAAAAATAATTACTCCTAATTGTATGCACAAAAGTTGAAAATAAATTAGGAGTAATTTTATCTTCCATCGCTTTTATAACCACTCATAATCATTATATTGGTCTACGAATTCTTATATTTCTTCTTCTTTTTCTACTAGAGAAAACTATAAGCGTTATATTTCGATCTGTGTAATTCTATATTAAAAGATAAAAGAAAAAAAAGAAAGAAACTAACTTTTGCATTTATTGCATCATAAAAATAAACCTGGCTATAACTAGAGCAATATATAGTAGAAACTCGATAAATTAATACTCGATTATTTAATAAACTCTCTAAGATAATATTTTTGGCCGGTCCCGA
>NBIL01133698.1:0-18004 GCA_002752925.1 Viola pubescens var. scabriuscula | reverse complement strand
GAGCATATGTATTCTTTACGTCATTTTCTTAGGAAATTAATTACATCCAAGCATAATTTGACCCTAAACAGGCAGCACCCTTAACATAATTTCCTTCACTTCTCGTACTCAAAACCTGAGTTTACGAAATTAGATTTTGGATTTGGAATGTATTGGCAAAATCCAGAACTGGGGATTTTTTCATTTCTCTGGCCAAACCCAAGAAGTTGCATAGGCAAGAAATGATGCCAAGATTTATAAACCAGCAGTCCATTTTCTTGCAAGTTTTTTGGCAAGATAAACTCTAGTGAAATCAATCAAAGTGACATTTCTCTTGATGCATTCTTATATTATTAAAAAGAATAAACAGTATACTCCTTTTGATTCTTCTCCTTTTTCTTTTATGTAAAAAGGAGGAATTGGCATGCGATTCTTGAAGCATGCATGCAAAAATGGAGGCATAGAAGCTTTTTATAAAGAAGGAATACAAGGTAAGGCACTCATACTACGATAAGTGATCCAGGCAGGAATATAATAGCACTTTAACTTATAAGAAAAGGTAGAAAAAATACAGAGTCTTGGACCAAACCCAGCAGCAAAGAAAAGTACGGGGGTGTCCACCATAATATTGCCAGTCATAATTAGTGCTTATTTCCAAAATTCCACCATTTTTTCTTCTTTCTGATCTCACTAGATGTATCTGAATTAGAAAATCAAGAAAGTGGGCACGTGTCATTCTCGTATGGGACGTATCATGGAAGTTAATATTCAGAATAATACCAAAATAAGATTTCTTTTCTTTTCTTATTAAAGACAAGAATGCTGCCATATTAGATCGATTAGAGTTGATGAGGCTAGCAAGTAGTCTTTCCTCTTTTAAACTTAACACGTTTCGACAGTTAAAATAGAAGGGAAGTGAAGAAAACAGCACCTCCTTGAAAATAGATCGAGTTGTAGTGTACCTCTGCCCAAAAACTCAGGAAGATAACTGCATACGATAGAAATACAATCGATAAACAAACTTAACAAGGAAAATGGCAATGCAAGTAAGTGGAATAGTTCAGAATTGCAGACTGAGCAGCATTGACAGCCACTTTTTCGTGTCTTCATCAATGAAAGTGAGTAAATAGGAAACTGGCTTTGCATATTGGAGGTTCACCACCGCAAATAACTAAGGTCGTTCTAAACTAAACAATCTACTAGCATAAGCATCAAGCTTAAAACCAAACACCTTTTCAACATGAGACAAAGGGTATCGACATATAAAACATGAAAACAACAAAACAGGTAAAGGATAACCTCTAGACACCTTCTACCAAACTATATCCACAAAGATTCAAGAATTTACCTCCTTTTGGCTTTTGGGTGTTAGGAAGAATCTCTATGTAGCATGTGTCCTTAAAAGAAGTCATAACGAGTATTTTTACACCATACTGCAATAGAATACATTATAGGATGAAGAATGCACAAATTACCCAAAGACTTAGGAAACTCATA
Organism: Viola pubescens var. scabriuscula; assembly: GCA_002752925.1. Lineage (NCBI taxonomy): Eukaryota > Viridiplantae > Streptophyta > Magnoliopsida > Malpighiales > Violaceae > Viola > Viola pubescens. Next base: position 16,528 of record NBIL01133698.1, on the reverse strand, counting down.
AAAGAAAGTAACCGAGTAAAGAGCTTAAGCAAAAAAATATCACCCAAGTGAAAGCAGAGATTTAGTGAGGTCTGATAAACCCCATCTTAAATCATCCTAACCAAAAGAGAGCAGTCAAAAATAAAGCTTCCAACCTTTCGTAAGAAAAATGAAAGCAAATTGAATATCCTTCATGGACAAAATTAAAGTGAATGTATAATGCATACTGAATCTGCAGCGGCCTGCAATGTCACATGATCACCCCACTCGCCACTCCTGGTATCCAAGGACAAGTGTATTAGACTAAAGGTAATAAAGAAATACAGCCAGACCTCTTTACAATTACAAATTAAAATAAGGAAAAAGAATTTTATAATACCGGGACATCTTCCTCAGATAGTCTCCATACTCCATGGGAACATACCCCTCATATATATCTGGGTCGGATTTAAGCTGATGTTTGCAGATTTTTAAGGAAAATATATCAGGATCCCCAAAACATACAATGTAAATAACTCAACGAAATATAATCAGATAAACAACAAGGTGGGGAAGCAGACAAACCTGATTTACAAGCCGTCGCCTCACACTTTTGTGCCGATCAGGTGTGCCATATAATTGATCCGATAAAGCACGGAACTATAAAATGCAAAACTTTGATATGTAAATATAAAGAACATAAGTAGATCCATCACTAACTTATTGATAAATAGCTCATGAGAGCAGTAGTGACACTACAACTAGCCAAAATTCATGAAATGTGAAATTAAGCCCAAAAAATTAAAGACCTTAACCAAGATACATGAACTGAAAAAGATGAAAACTAACCTGACAATTGCCATCACCTTGAACCCTTAGCTCTACAAAGCCAAATACCTGCAATCTAGACGAGAGACAACGTATAAGCATCAATTTCAAAGCATGTATGTCTGTGTTTAAGAAAAGAAAAAAGAGGTGGTTTGAGAAAATGATGGTCATATTACAAGCACAAAGTGCCTAGACCCTAGGGCAATGGTTAAACATTGTAGTCTACTTGAATCCCTTTGCACTGTTCTGCTTTGTTGAGAGCGATAACATGTACCATGGGCAGAGCACAAATACAGTATCAGATGTTTCAAAACAAAATATGATACCTGTTTAGAAGCCTTTCATGATCTGAGGTTGCTTCATCTATTGAAGGTATTTCTCCATTGATCCTTGGAACATGCTACACAGATGAGTGACAAAATTAGGCACGGGATAGTAAGAAACAGAGGCATAATGGACTTGGTATATTCATGTACTCATTCTGCTCTGGTTTTGGGTTGAACTAGTTAAAGTTAAATGATTAGTCCGAGACATAAGCTGCTTAGAATGAATGAAAACTTTGGAACAGATATACAACAAAATATCAGGGATAGAGTGCCTAGATATGCAAGTCCAAGTGGATACATGTAGAGAGAGTTTTCCATTGGACGAAAAAAGTCAATGATGGGAAGTTAAGAAACAATAAAATGCCAGTTACCAAAAACTTTTGATGTACAAGTCTCATAGATCCTAATCGAGACATATTATAAAACCAGAAAACAATCTACACAACTTGTGATGCTGTATCATAGGAGAAGTGATACTTGTCAACCAGCAAAAATACTACGTAAACATCACCAGTCCCCTATTATTATTATGATCATATATCTCACTATATGCACATTATTTTCCCTGCATTAGCCAACAAGTCTAGGATATTTTCCCCAGAAGCAACAGAATAATTGGATAAACAGGATCATACACAACAGAAAACTAACTCTCAATTTGCTCCACCATATGCAATAACAGGCAATAAGAATGATCCAGACCAAGACCCAGACAGAAGACTTACAGGGATAGGAACCAACTGAGTCAGCCTCTTCCCTACTTCATCATCCAATTCATACTCATCAGTAAATTCTGTGGCATATGTATACTCCTCTCCACCACCAGGACTAGAACATGAACTAGATGCAACAGCATCATCAGATTCCTCGTGGCCATACTCTTGCTCTGCACATCACACAACAAAACCTCAATAACAACAACAATAATGACAAGGGTAAACTCCAACACAATCACCTCAAGCTTTGGAGAAATTACAAAAATATACCAACTTTAACAAAAACAAGATTGGCTAGAAACAACCCATACTTTCTCAAAGCCACAACACAAACTTGTGAGCATCCACCCAGAATTTTCACAAAACGAACAGATTTAGTAACTTGGGCAAATAATAACCAGAGTAATCCTCTAACAACAAACAATCATACAAAAAGAGATTGCATTTAAGAAAAAAAAATCTTCGGTTCTTTCCAACCAAAGCTTTCTCCTTAAGATAACAACAACTGCCCATGAAACAAGTTCAATACTACCGCAACCAAAGCCATTTTACCTGAACAGTAATTTCTAGTTTCCGTACAATGCCAATCATTTACATCATCAATAGAAGATTGTTGATGATGCAAGTGCTGTTGTTGATCTCCGTACACATTAGCTTCAGTAACAGCTAATTGTTGGAATTCCTCTTGAAGTGTACGGGCAATCATCTCATCACTCTCGACATGGCTGCAATCCGCGATATCATAATCAACCCCATCATCATCACCATCACCATCACCATCACCACCACCATCATCATCATCATCATCATCCCTCATGTAGTTCACATCATGAGGATGAGGATTGTATGCTTCACCACCGTAGTACCCAGGAGAGTAATAAGGTGGGTCCCCTTCAAGAATCCGCAGACCCCACTGTATCACATCCGAATCTTGCTCATACATCACCATATCTAAGAAATCAACGAAGACGAGATTAGGAAGGAAAAAGAAGAAGAAAAAAGACCCAACAAATCAAAATCAAAACAAATAGGAAAATAGTTGTAAAGTTGCAGTCTTTTTAGTGTAATTAGTACCTGGTTTAAGGGAATTGGGTTTTTAGTAAGGGCGGAGATTATAACAATGAAACATTTGATTTGGGACGCGGAGATTGTGTAAGAAGGAGGGAGAAGAAGAGAACATGGAGGAATGTAATGTGTGTATTTATATACTTGTTCTCCTGGTGGGTTAAAAAGTCGAGCATGTTTAGGATTAAGTAGGGAAGGGGTTAGAGTTTTGTTGCGTTTTGTGGATGGTCTGGATTTGCTCTCGTAGAATCTTATGGTGTGTGTTGATTTGTGATTTGTTTTTATACGGCCCTGATTTCGTGATTTATGTGAAATGTAATGAGCACCATGACCATGAGTAATGAATTTGCCTAATTCGCCGGTAAGTAGCTTTCCACATTTTTTTATATATTTTTAAATCAGCCCAATAAAATATATATTTAAAAATAAATTAAAAATAGGGTTTTGATTTTGAGTCATAGCCATAGGTGCTCAACGAATTGGATTGAATTTCAGTTTTTGATTCAGGAATATTAATAGTCATGATATTTTCATTCAATAAAGTTCTATAGATTGGTAGCATCCTATCTCTTCTTTTTTATATCGTAAAAATATCAAAGGGGACAAAATATGATATTTATGTACCGAAATTTTTTATCTGATTTAAATACAAATAAAATTAATCTTAACCCGATAAATATAGTCGACAAAAACATTCAGTCGTGGATAACGCAGCGTGGTATTGGATATTCCGATTCCAAAATGGCTGCAGCGGATTGGAACGAACGAGGATTGTGAATTTTATGTGGCCTTTCATGGTCAATAACTTTGTAGTAATTAGTATTTAATTAATGACTTAAGGAGCCAAATAACGACTATTTGGTATCGGTCACATTAGGTCCAACTTGCGTATCAGTCACATTCTTAGGGTAGCATTTCATTGTTTACTTTGATTTAATTACAATCATCCTCATTATAGATGACGTACTGTAGCACGTGTATTGCACTAATTTTGGTAGTTAATCTTCAATACATTGTACTTTGTGAGTATATACTAGTACATGCTTGCAGTGCATTTAAAATTCGTGAATAGTAAGTAAGTATTATTTTTTTAATTTCTTTCTTCGGGTATTTTTTTAACTGAAATTATTCTCGTTCGAATTACATGGGATCCTTAAGTGTTGGTGACTTTTCTAGTATAATTTTCTTCATTCTCAATGCTCGAATTTAATTTTTTTTTTTGATAAACTAATAGTAGTATTTTGTATTATTTCAACCAACAAAAACAATATAAGTTATTTCATGATAAATTTTGAATATTGTGGTTGGTGGCCCATGGACGTTGATTATATGAAGAAAGAAAAATAATACAATTAGTTTAGTCTACGAAATTAAGAATCCACGTGGACATATTACTTTAATCTAATTAATGTTTGCCACTAATTGATGGGCTTAATTTTTTATTGGTAGAAATATAAGTTTAGGAGAGTCTAATTCGAGATCTAATATTTTTTTATAATTTATAGAAATTAGAAAGTACTACTTAAGTATGTAATACACTATGAAGTTATTAATAACAATATAGTACTTAATTTAAGTTAGCAATATGATTAAGAAAAATAGATGTATTAGTCAGATCTCGGTTTAAGCAATCACTTTTCTATTTATAATAAGAGAAGGTTAATTAATATGGAAAATATGTTAAGTTCGGGTCATAAGAATTGAAATAAACTATACTATAAGAGACATCACTAAAGAACTCAAAAATATATAATCGATGTTAATTTTCTATCCGGAATAAACTAAGAGGATATAGATAAAACTCTCGTCTCTAGTGTGTTTATTTCTTTCATTTGATCAATTATTTGACGGGAATAGTTTAGGAGTGCGAATACACGGAATCTATCTTGCATCAATCAAATATCATCTTCTATTCTATTCAAAATGGAGGAAAAAAATCTTGATTAAAATCATTTCAAAATGAAATTTTACTATGTTTATCGCTATCAAACCCCAATTTATACTCTCTTTTTTCCCCTTTAAAGTTAGAACTTTGATAGGTACTGTCATAAGCCTTTTAGATCTCTTCAAACTTTTTGTTTTCTTTTTATAATTTTTTACTCTCCCAAATAATTCACCCAAACAAATCAATGGATATTAATTACAAAAATACCATCATTAGTTATGAAAATATCATTCATTAATTACGAAAATGCCATTGATTTGTTTGGGTGACTTGTTTGGGATCTCAAACAAATCCCCCAAACAAGTCGATGGCATTTTCGTAATTATTGTCATCCATTAATTACAAAAATATCATTGATTAATTACGAAAATACCATTGATTTGTTTGGGTGACTTATTTGGGAGACTACTTTAGTATTACTCCATGAAGAAACTATGACAAGAAATTAAAATGACCACATCTTTTATGCCCCCCACTTTAAGGCCGGCGATGCCCATCCGGGTCGGCAACTCTTTTGTTATCTAATCGTAAACAGAAATAAAAATTAGGCGATTCAAACTCGAGCTTTAATTCTTTATATTTTATAAAAAGTACCACTAAATTTTACTTTTCTCCCTTTCGATAAATAATTTTTTATCTGAACTATAATCGAGATCAAGTCTTAAACTCTTCATGCTTTGAAAAAAATACCATCAGACTTTACTTTTCTCTATTTCGATAAATAACTTTTCTTGTGAGCTATGATCAAGACGAAGTTGTTTGCCATGATTCTTTCTAACATAAATGTAAGTCACGATTCAAACATAAATCTTAACTTTTCACGCTCTGCAAGAAATACCACTGAACTTTAATTTTCTCCGTTTCAATAATAAATAACTTTTCTTGTGAACTATGGTCAAGATAAGTTGCTTGTCATACTTCTTTCTAACATAAATGTAAGTTAGACGATTCAAAATCGAGTCTTAATTAGACCTCTATGTTTTGCAAGAAATACCACTAAATTTCGTTTTTCTCTATTTCGATAAATAATTTTTATTGTAAGCTGTGATCAAGACCAAATTGTTTTCGTTAATTTTTTTCTAATAGAAATATAAGTTAGACGATTCGAACTCAAATCTTAACTTTTAATGCTTTGCAAAAAGTACTCCGAGACTTTGATTCCCGATTTCCATAAATAACGTTTCTTGTGAGCTTTGATTCTTTCCATCAAACTCTCATATTTTTCAGCTGTTTAAAGTGGCAAAGGTCAATGTTTGCCACAAGACGTACCAGAGTTGAAAATTTGCAACCGATGGCTTGTTGCTTCAGATCATGGATTTCATATTAACGGCACAAATTTCAGTGCAAAGAGTGCAAATGAAAAGAGAAAAAACTTGGAACTTTTCTTTTTGGTTATTTTTCACTTTTAGGCAGGCATTGCTCTAACCTAACCCACCAGTTGTAGGTTTCTGTATAGTTAAGAAAGGAAATTCCTTTGGAGCAGACCTCGCCTCGCCTAGCTAGCTAGTCACGTTTCTGTCCTTTTTTTATACCTTCACCACAAGCTGTCACTGGTTCAAATTCAACAAGAAATTCATTGTTTTTAGTCCGTTATTTTTTTCTTGCATTATAAGTTTCTCTACTTTACTCGAAATGTTACTCTCCGAGCTGAAGTTTCAATGAATTATTCTTTTTAAGGTCTGAAATATAGGAATCCTTGAACCCATCAGACCAGAACTCGTCTTGTTTGCAACAAGTTAGCTCAATGAGAGGTAAAGTGTACTCACAACAAGTAATTTCTCTATATATATATGGACCGAACTAGTTACCTCTTTCTTACCGAATGAAAGTGCCAAACCACTCACAACACCCACCAAGGATCATCGTAATAAAGACCAGCAGAATTATAAGCCAAATTCGGTTGCGGATCTGATGATCCAATACTCCAGTACAGTGATCTTGCATCAATTACACTGATGAAGGGTAAACTATGAACTGGTAAACTTGCTTACCAAAGAAAAACAGAGGTCAAATTTGGCAAACTTATCTTAACAAATAGATATCTGCGAATAATACAGCACTCCGTAAACTGGTTTACACCGAATAAATGACAGATCCTTCTCTTGTCGTAAGCTTTTCAAAGCAAGCGAACCCAAGCCCTGCTATCTTGTAGTTTACAAGCATTGGTTATGGACCGAGAACAATTTTAGAGTTCCTCTTACCAACTGCAATGATCATGTAACCAAGCTATACCAACGAATGTTTCCGCATAAATTATGCTGATACTCACCACATGATAAGCTTTTCAGGGTTGCAGCGAGTTGCCGCTTACCAAGACACCTGGTATTTAGTTGATTTTACTACCGTCAGCATGTTGTGACAGTCTTTGGTGTGCAAATCCGAGAAAGCCATCCATTCTCCCCAGTTTCCATATCTAGATTTCCTCCTTTACTTTTCGATGTGCTCCGTGAAGTTTCTGTTGGTGGAGACAATACTGCAGGATTTCCTGTTTCTGTTGATGCATCCACTATCCGAGTTACCATTTGCAACACCTCACTCATCTTTGGGCGTGATTTGGGGTTTCTGACTAAGCATCTATTGGCTACATTTGCCAGCCTCTGGGCTGACTTGGGGGAGTATTTATCCTTCATTCTAGGATCCAATATCTGCTGAAACTTCTTCACATCCGATAGGTATGGCCTTACCCAATCCAAGAGCTTCTGTTCACTTTTAGGCCTGTTCCGATCCAAAGGGCGCCTACCTGTCAATAGCTCGTAAAGGAAGACCCCATAACTCCAGACGTCACTCTTGGATGTGAGGCGCCCAGTTTGGATGTATTCAGGAGCTGCATATCCCATGGTCCCAACAACCTGTTGGGGATTACCAATTAGGCAATTAAATGAATATCAAATTTTAAAATAGAAATGGATAGTGCCTTTAATCCATCCACATCCCAAGTAACTGATGAAACAATACTAAAACGCACTCGAGCAGAAGCTCTTCATAATTATCCCATGGTCGTCAGCATGACTACATATGCATGATTAGCTGGTGTGATCATGCAGTCAAGTGCATTGGAAGTTATGAAACTACAAGAATAGAGTTCTAGAACTTTAAAATGTCCTTGTTACATCCGCACAGATGCAGCCAATGAACACAAGATGTATGGATGCAAGATACTTGTGCCAATGAAAGCTCAAACTAACAAGGGAACCTCAGGAATTCCTTTTACTTATGAATATGAAGTACAACTTATATGCGAAATAGCTTATATTACTAGAACTAGAATTGTATAGAAGATTTTGACTACTTATATGTGACTTGTTAATATAGTAATGTGTTTAATGCAGGGGGCCTTCTTAAAGGCATTATCATGGAAATGAAAATAAAAGGGCTAAATACTAAGTACTAGTTGATGTCGCATGAACATACCGCTGTTGAGACATGGGTCAGTCCTTCTGTAGGTCCTAACCTAGCCAATCCAAAATCTGATAGCTTCGCATTCCACTGGTCATCCAGCAGAATGTTTGAAGATTTGAAATCCCTGAAAATGATCTATGGCAGTCGTCAAAGAGGAGACAGAAAGAACAAAGCCAAAATATGTCATGTTTTGTAGGATAGCCTGACCCCAAATTGAAGAATACAAAATGTTTACATGATTATAATGGATTTAATTTCAAAGTGAGTCTAGCAGAAAAAATGTGCTATTTCTTCAAATGGTGTTAGAAAATTATATATAAAGGGTTGGGTTTCGAGAGAATGAAGAGACTTTGTAAGCAGTGCACTCCAAAGTCTTGAATCAAGTAGGATAGCTTTTAAAAGAAAAGTACCTGAAAATCCATTTCTTCATGAAGGTATGTTAAGCCTCGAGCAGCATCTTGGGCTACTCTTAATCTCATAGCCCATGACAGTGAAGTCTCATTTCTAGCGGATAGATGATACTCCACACTACCATTAGGCATGAACTCATATATCAAAAGTCGTTGGATTCCCCTTTCATCGTCATCTGCACAGTACCCAAATAATTTAACAAGGTTGGGATGCTCAACAACCCCAAGAACATCCACTTCAGTGACCCATTCTTTGTGACCCTGCAAAGAACAATAAGGCAACAAGTTAATACAAAAAAAAAAAAAAAAGAGACTCGCCAGAAGCTCAAAAGTAGTAACCAAACTAACACTCTTCATCAAAGCAGACATCCAAAGTGAGAACAGTGTCCTGAGTTTGGTGATTTCACACATTACACGTCATTAATTATCTTCATTGCTGTAGATACCAGGTTTAAATTCATCCTTTTTCCAAATATTAAAGAGAAAGAAGATTGCTAATCATAATGCTTGAGAACTGGACACAACTTGGTTTCTCAGTATTCAGCATCGAAACCCTGAACCTGTTGTCCTTATGCCTACTGCTACTAGCAATACTGATGAATCTAAAAACCAATTGCAATTCACATTTATCTTTTTCAGGAGTACTCCTTGAAAATAAATCTAAAGCATAAGCAAGGGAAAAAGATTTGCCTGCATCCCTCTTTTGCCAAGCTGCTTCACCGCAACTTCAAGCTTTCTGGTTGGATCCTCGTTGTCCTTGATAGACCCTCTATACACACAACCAAACCCTCCCTCTCCAAGCATGACTGACCGACTAAAATTCTTGGTGGCAGCCTTAAGCTCAGAGACCGTAAACACTCTGAGATTGCTGGGTCTATGAGACATACTAGGAAATGAGGGCCTACTGGTGGATTCTGTGCTGACGCGTGAAACATTCTTAGAACTCAAATCAGACTCCGATCTTCCTACTTCAAGATCAGAACACAAAGAATTCAATGATTGACCCAGGACTGGCTTTGTGGTCTTTGGTTGATCCTTCTTGTCTCCATTATAAAATGAGAAACACTTCATACTCCTCAAAAACGTATACATACACCAATTCTCAGAAAGAGAGGGAGAGACCAAGCACAATAAAACACTCTGCAAATTAAAGAAAACAAGATAAATTAACTGTTTGTCCATTAATATGCACATATAAAACAAAGTAGTTTTGAACAAAAATATCAAATTGGCTGAAATAGAGAATCTTCTGAATATGAAACTATTGGGAATCAAATTTTAATTCTTTCTACATTTTTGCTGAAGCTGGTTTAAATGCTCAACTGCTAATTTCATCACATAAGCAGATATAGCAAGTTGGTTGAAAAGCTCAAAGTTCCCCGATTTCAAGCTATGTAACAAAATTACTAACCCATATATAGTTATATACCACATAAAAAGCACAAAGAAGGCATCCATCAATTGGCACCGACACAACACTAGCTGCCTCTTTTTTTATCATTTCAGTATAGATGAGACCATTTTAAGAAACCCAAAAAAACCACACACTCCATTAAATCCAAAACAACTAAATTATAGCCCAACAAGAACCTAATTTCATGCCAACAACCTTGACAAAACTAGTAAAAAGCATCAGAAGTGGAAAACCTAGCAAAGAAAACTCACCTTCAATCTGCCTGACCAGAATTGCAGCAGCTGTTAGGCCGTAGATTTCAACCAAGCATCCAAAATTCAGTAATTTAAAGAAAGACCCATTAGTTCACTCTCGTTCCTAAAAGAGAAAAGAAGAGAAGGGCTCAACAGTTTACAAAAAAGACCAGCAATTCCATGATTTTACAGGACAGGAAGTCCTAACACGGCATTTGAGCGGAAGTCAGCTCCACCAACCAAAAAAGAGAGAGAATGGTTATTAACGAATTAACGCATGTACTCATCCAATACAGGGACAAGCTTACCTTATAAAGTTAGTAGAAACCAAAATCCAAACCATGTAGATGTAGGTGTGGATGGGACCATGGGAAAGGAACTGAGGCAGAAAGAAAGTGAGAGTTAAAGGAAAAGTCAACATGACAATAGAAGTCTTTGCTGAGGTGGTAGGGAAGGGAATGAGATTGAGAGCCACTGAAAGTCAAGCCAGTCTTACAAGTTAGAATGGAGTTTTGTAAACCATTCATTTTTTAATTTTTTAAAATTTTTTTTTAACAGTCCATTCATTTTTATTTAGTAACAGTAGACATTTAAAATAACGATCAAGACATTGCTGGTTTGGATATTTTTTATAACTGTATCTTATTCTAACTCGATAAATTTAAATCCCGATAAAAATACATAAATAATATTAAGATTCAATTAAAAAAAGTAGAGAATATCGAAAATGATGGAAAATAAAAATAAAATGTGCGTCTATCAATTCTCATATAGATATGTGTTCATCTAAGTTTTTACTTGTATAGTTTAAGATAGGAAAAAAATATCTTATCGATCAATACATGCCGATGAATATAAATTTATCTAGTAGCCCATATCATATGTCAGGAAAATAACGGCTACGCACCGCCTTAACTTCCGAATAAAAAACAAAAAAGGAAAATATTCATACATAGATAGAGTGTTTGTGACTTACTTCAGTCGTTGGCCAAAATTGAACCAAAAAAGAAAAACATTATTTTGTAATTTTTCTGTTAATAGTAAGTACGTGATCATCCTTAGTTTTTAAGAATAATTTATAAGAGATTGCGTTGTTATTTATTTATAAATCCTTTCCTTGGATTAGTTTATTCCGAGGCTGCGGCGGATTAATTAACAGAGCTTGCAATACTAAACAGATTTGATTAAGATGTAACAATTTGTTTATTTTCTCATTTACTTCGTTTGGTCTTACATTAATTATGCTTGGGCCATTTTTGTCTGGGCTTGGTCTCTGTCTGTTCTGCGTTGCTGAGATTTTGGGCTTTTGGTTGCAACTCTATATACGTTTGGCCCAGTTGGATTACTACTAATTGTAGTTTGATCGAGCTCAAAAAATATGGAATGACCAGAAACAGATGATTTCTATTTAGCTTAAAAAATTCGGTATAGTTTATTTATTTATTCTTTAAAAAACCGACAAACTACGTATACATTTTTCAGCTTTCAATTTTTAGTTATTAGTTATTACTACTACTTTGTTTAATCTAAGAGCCGACATTGCCTTGGAATTGCAATGTAGCAACTCACCAACGATATAGGCACACATTTCTCCCCGCCATTTCTTTCTACCAAAATCCAAGGCTTTCCTTTCAAGTTTCAACCTTTCAACCCCAAATCAATTCAGTCAATCCGCTTTCACCAAAAACAAACATCTTCTTTTCCTACCAACCTAAAACTCCATTGATGTCCCTACCCACCATTTTACTCACTTCTTCATCCCAACCACACTTCTTAATCAAAGTTTGAATCTTTATCATCGTTGTTGAGGATGCCATGGTTTATCCCCTTCGTCCCACTGCAAATTTAACTCCACTTATCCCTCTTGGATAGTTTTTTTTTTTGCATTTCTTCTCCTTTTTGGGAGAGACCCAACTCGTGAAAATGAGGGCAGTGAGGAAGATTTTGCTTCTCATCCTTGTTCTTAGTTTGTTGCCATATACATTTTCTGTTGAAGGGGGTGATCCAGGGAATCCTAACCTTCTTCCAATTTTCACAGAAATGGTCTATAGCAAGCTTTCCAATCTCTCTTCGGTGTTTAAAGATGATATCTTGAATTCTTTAGGCTTTTGCATCAAGAATGTGTGAGTGGTTTTTGCTAATTTGGATCGGTCGTGCAGTGTTTTGTTATTTTTTTTAATTATTTATTCTTTCTGTTTTTTCTTGTCTCTCAGGAAAGCAGATTGGAATAAGGCATTCAATTTCGCGCAGGATTTGAATTTTATAAAAAATTGTATCCAGAAAAGTAAAGGTATGATTTTGTGCTCAATTTGTTGTTTTACTTGCTAGAAAATCCATGCCCTCTATGTTCAAGGAGGAAGGGAAAATAAACATTTACAGAAATGCACTTTATTTTAACGTCCTTAGTACAAGAATGTACAATGCGTCTTCTTACATAAACAACAAATGTATTTATGTGTATGTGTACATTCTTACAATCCAGCTTGTGATGATGGTTGTGGCTTGATCAACAGGAGATATGACACAAAGACTATGCACAGCAGCAGAGATCAGATTCTACTTTAGTGGTCTCTTTGCAATGGGGTCAACAGACCGTACGGTTTACTTGAAACCAAATATTAACTGCAATTTGACTAGTTGGCCGAGAGGATGTGAACCAGGATGGGGTTGTAGTGGTAACGAAAATCAGAAGATTGATCTAAAAAATAAAGTGACCTTCCCCTTCAGGACTCAAGACTGCCAACCTTGTTGCGACGGGTTTTTCTGCCCAAGAGGCCTGACCTGCATGATACGTAAGTATATTTATTGCATCGCGTAAAGTTACTGGAAAATGGAAATGTGGCTGGTAGTTTTACTAACTTTCGATGTTCTTATAAATGTAGCTTGCCCACTAGGTTCTTATTGTCCACAAGCAGTGCTCAATAAAACAAATGCCATGTGCACCCCGTAAGTTCATAACTGTATTACCTTCATAGTGCTTGAATCAATCTTTTTTTTGTCTTCCTATGTAGTCTTTTATGGTTTATGGTTTATTCATTATTTATAAGTTGAGAAAATCTTACAGGTATAGTTACCAAATACCTCCGGGGAAAACGAATCATACTTGTGGCGGTGCAGATTTGTGGACTCATGTTGGAATGGATAGTTCAATTTTCTGCGCCCCAGGATCATACTGCCCAACTACCACAACTAGGACTACATGTAGTAGTGGGTATTGTTTCTTCAACCCGAACTCAACTGCATTTTTCCCCTAGTTGCTTGTAGCATGAATGTTGCTATCCTTAAATCTGTAACTTCGCTAATCATCCATCGTATGCATGATTTTACTATGCAGTTCGTGTATTTGATGCTTACATTCTTCTCATTGACATAACGTTTTCATGAATGCAGACACTATTGCAGGCAGGGTTCCATTTCTCAGTCAAGTAAGCTCTAACCTTCTTCTTTTTTGATTTTGTGGTATTTTGATTGATTATATTATTATCACCCACAGTAGCGCTAGCCTTTGAAAAGTTTGTGAATTACTTTTTTACTAATGAGAAAAATGATGTAGATTCTTTGTGATCATTTTGCAGAGTGTGTCAGAATGACAACCTGCAAGCCAAATACTGCTACTCAAAATCTTAAAGTTTATGGGGTCATGCTTATTGTAAGTCATTTCCCTTTACTGTTACAAGAAAACATATTAACTTTGATATGAAAATCTTCTTTTGTGCTTGACCTTGGCATTACTAATATGAACTTTAGAGAATTTGTTTGGCAATTTACCATCATAGTTTCCTAAAATTACCATTTCCTGTGAACTTGCTTATTATTGGTTGCATCTTTGCTAAGTCGTTTTGCATCTAACATGCATGTCTCACTTGCCTATGTAGGGTGTACTGACTACTCTCTTGCTCATCATTGTTAACTGCTCTGACCAAGCTCTATCCACTCGGGAAAGAAAGGCAGCTAAAACCAGAGAAGCTGCAGCTAGGCATGCTCGAGAAACAGCACAAGCACGTGAAAGATGGAGAGCTGCAAAAGATGTGGCCAAGAAACGTACAGCTGGGTTTTCAAAACAGTTGTCCCGAACATTTTCTCGGAAAAAATCCTCCTCCCATGTGGAAAACCTGTTGCCACCTATGCCTTCAGCTACGTCAGGTGCATCCGAGAAGTCATCCACAGCTGGGAAATCAAAGAAGACGCAACCGAGCAATCTCACAAAAATGATGGAGTCTCTTAATAATGATCCAAATAGTCATGAAGGCTTTAATTTTGAGATTGGAGACAAAAACATAAAGAAGAATGCACCAAAGGGTAAACAACTGCACTCTCACACCCAAATTTTCAAATATGCTTATGGTCAACTTGAGAAGGAGAAAGCTGAAGAGTCGAAGAACAAGAACCTGACATTCTCAGGTGTAATTTCAATGGCTACTGACACTGATACAAGGACTAGACCTCCGATTGAGGTTGCTTTCAAAGATCTAACCCTCACTTTGAAAGGAAAAAGGAAACACCTGATGAGGTGTGTCAGTGGGAAAATTATGCCAGGCAGAGTTTCTGCTGTTATGGGACCATCAGGAGCCGGCAAGACAACTTTTCTTTCTGCCTTGGCAGGAAAAGCAACTGGATGCACCATGACAGGATCGATTCTAATAAATGGGAAACCTGAGTCCATCCTTTCCTATAAGAAAATTATTGGTTTTGTTCCACAAGATGACATTGTGCATGGGAACTTGACTGTGGAAGAGAATCTACGGTTCAGCGCACGATGCAGGTAACCAACCTCTTCTTGTTTTTCAGCACATTGTATATTGTTAACCATCATTCATTAATCTTTCTTCAACTCTGTCCCTCATCATATATCTTTTATATGGCATTTATCCTTAGGAAGCTGCTGTCTTTGAGTCTCTGTATTCTATGATCTACTTTAAAGGTTAATTTCCATACTGCAAAGTGATTTGCATCTCATTTTTTTTTTATCGATTTCTCTTTTTGGGCTCCTTCTTACTGGAGATTGTCAGCTGACATGCCTAAAGCTGACAAAGTTCTAGTTATCGAAAGAGTTATCGAGTCCTTGGGACTGCAGGCAGTGAGGGATTCTTTAGTTGGGACCGTGGAGAAGCGAGGAATTTCTGGAGGCCAGAGAAAACGAGTGAATGTTGGGCTCGAAATGGTCATGGAACCTTCGCTGTTGATTTTGGATGAACCCACATCTGGTTTGGACAGTTCTTCTTCATTGTTACTTCTGAAAGCACTACGTCGTGAAGCTCTTGAAGGAGTGAACATATGCATGGTACTCCACCAGCCAAGGTATGCCACCTAGATGAATAGAAACCATCTAGATGTTACTCGTATCTAGTTTTTTGTGGTAATCAAGAGTGAATAAAATTAAGACAAGCATTCAAAACTCAGAATTTTCATTACAAGAACTTAGAAGTGGGCATGAATTTAATGGATGGTCTTTTCTGATTCAGCTATGCCCTTTTCAAGATGTTTGATGACTTGGTACTTTTGGCAAAAGGTGGCCTTACAGTGTATCACGGCTCCACCAAAAAACTTGAGGAATACTTTGCGGGCCTCGGGATCATTATACCTGAGCGTGTTACTCCTCCAGATCACTTAATTGATATTTTGGAGGGCATAGTCAAACCGGGCGCAAATATAACTCATGAACAGCTTCCTGTCCGATGGATGCTACACAATGGGTACCCCGTGCCCGCAGATATGCTGCACCTTGTTGATGGAATTGCCCCAACCCCAGCAGATTCAGAGCCAAGTAATACAGAAGCTATGGAAAAATCTTTTGCTGGGGAATTGTGGGCTGACGTGAAGTTCAATGTTGAGCTAAGGAAAGATAGCATAGAGCATAACTTCTTGACTTCCACAGACTTATCCAACCGTAGAACTCCAGGTGTTTCCCGCCAATATAGATATTTCCTTGGAAGGTATGATCATTGCTGTAAATTAAGCTTTACCAATTTTCTTGGAAGTTCTATTTTCTTGAAAGTTGCTTTGATATTCATTCCTGTAGCATGCTTTTGTTAGACCATACATCTATGAAGTTGGACCTGTATATACTTAAGTGAGGAAAGTTTTATCAGGAAAGGAGAGGTTGGAAGATGAAATATTTTAGGGGTATTTATTCAAGAAATGAAGAATCTCCTTAAAGAAGTAAAACTGGCTATACCACTTGCGCTAGTGGACTTGCATGATCTTTGTGTTTGCTATACTTACAAATTCATGTAC
>NBIL01133679.1:0-15186 GCA_002752925.1 Viola pubescens var. scabriuscula | reverse complement strand
CCTTCAATTTTATTTAATTAGTAGTGCACAGAACTTCTATCCTGCCCCACTCTATCCATACCTCACAGTCCACGTGTCGTATAAATCAACGGCACGTACGATGACTCCGTCACAGCCACGTCCCTCCCTCTTCTCCACTATCTATTCTACATAAAACTTCTGCTCTTTTACTCTGCTTTCTGGTTTTTTCTGTTTCACCTCACTTTCTCTCTCTCTAAAACAGAGACTTCACTCTCTCCATCATCATCACCACCGTCGTCGTTGTCGTCACCGTCAATCGATCGTGACTAGGTACTTCGATAGATAGAAATTGATGAATCTGTTTCATTTTGTTGTTATATTTTTTCTTTGTTTTTTTCCTGGAAATGAAATGAAATGAAAGGGAATGAAATTTCACTCCTCCTTTTTTCTGTCGCTTTATTACTCTTTTTTATGACTATGTTTATCTGTGTTCATCAGGCATCGTGTTTTCAGTTCTTGATGAGCTGATAATTATTTTAAAAAAATAAAAGAGTTTAGTGTTTTGCATGAAAATCTTTTTAACACTTCTATTTCTGAAAAAAAAAGGGACACTATATTTTTTGAAAGAAACGAAAAACAGGGACACTATATTTTTTTCTTCTCTGTGTATCCATCCATGCAAAATCTTAGCATACTGTTGACATGATTGTTCTGTCATTGCTTAGTGGGATAATTTTGATATTTGGTTTTGAATAATGGAAGCTGACAGTGTTAATATCGGCAGGATTGCTTCTTATGAATTGTTAAGAGCAATTTTAAACTTTCAATTGCTGTAGGAATGTTAGATTGACATTAGAAAGTATGTGTTGAGTACTAATCGCTTGTGGTTTGCATTGTTTCTATTTGGCTGCAGGGTGTAGTAGATTGTATATTACTGTTGTTGGGTTGAATGGATTAAGGTAGTGTTCCGCTTCAAATTTTACAGCATTATTTGAAATAAGTACTTCCTCGATGGGTGGAGCTTGTTCTAGGAAGAGGAACCAGTTGGATAATGAGGACAGTCTACCTCGAGGGCTGTCTAGAAGGTATAGTAAAAGTGCAAGTTCAAAGTGGTTGTTGACTTCATTCACAAGATCAGCTAGTGATATCCAACGGGGAAATGGGAAATCCCCCTCCCTCATGGAATTGTGTGTCAAAAGAATATGTGAGGTAGGATTTTGTTTTTTTTTTAATGTTTTGAGAATTGCAAGAGAATTGAGATCTTGAATATTCTATCCAGCATGACTGATGTTGTAATCCTTTTTTTTTGTTAAGCAGGACATAGATAGATACACTACTTTTTCTATGCTTCCAAGGGATATTAGTCAGCTGATCTTCGATGAATTGGTGTGTTCTCAGCGTCTGTCTGATGATTCTCTTGAAGTTTTTCAAGATTGTGCTCTCCAGGTATGTGCTTGCTGTCACCATCTTTGTTTTCTTGATATGGCTGGTTGGAAGCTGGTCTGTGTGATGTGTAATTATTTTTTGGTCTTGACAGGATATTAATTTGGGCGAATGCCCAGGGGTTAATGATAGTTGGATGGGAGTTATCTCATCACAGGGGATATCTTTACTTTCTGTAGATCTTTCTGGTTCTTATGTGTCCGATTCTGGGTTGGTTCATCTCAAGGACTGCAGCGACTTGCAAACCATAAGTCTTAATTATTGTGAACAGATTTCAGATTTTGGGCTCAAGAATATAATTGGTAATTTTTCTTATCTTGTTTTATTTTTCCAGTTATATTCTTGATTCATTACCTGTGGATACTTTCTTTCCTATTCATGCAACTGGAATGTTTTTTATTTTTATTAGTAATATAATTTGTGTTGCTGAAAACATAGCAAATATTGTGTGAAGTTTGAAGTAATTACACAGAATTTCCATCGCAAATAAGCAACTAGATCAATGGGAGTTTCCTGCCTAACCTCTTCACTAGGCATGTGAGAAGTTATGGTTCTATTTTTATTTCAACTTATAAAATCTCTTCTAGTGAAACCTGCAATTGTCCATGATGATGATGATTATTGTACTTCTTAGGCTCACATAGCATATAACTGCTCCAATTATACAAGGGCTTTTTTATAATTCCTTCTTGTGCATCCAATATGCATTACCACTTTTAAATATGAATGAGAACTCAAATGAGAGACAGAAGGAGGAGAACAATGGACCTTTAGAGGGTTCCAAAAAGTAAGAACTTTTGTTTCTTTTACTGGAGAAAAAAGTTGTAATTAGATATCATTGAGAGGTTGAATTGATGGAATAATACCCTTAAAGTTTAATTAGAGACACTTAGATTCCCCCTTTTACAGTGTGGAGTACCATTTCCTTTCTTATGTTCTCCCATTTCTTGTTCTTTTTGGCAACTGTCTTTTTTATTTTATGTGATTTTTTATGTTGGTCCGCCTTTACGTGATATTTAGCCAATTCTTATCCTTGTTCCTCCCAACTTTTTGTGGGCACTTGCTTGGAATCCTCTACATTTGGAGCTAAAAAGGTTGTTTGTGTGCAATCATGCAGGCTTTTCCAACTTGACAAATTTGAGTTTGAGAAGAAACAACATGATTACAGCTCAAGGAATGACTGCCTTCACCAGCTTAGTTAACTTATTGAAGTTGGACTTGGAAAGATGTCCTGGCATTGGTGGTGGTCTTGCTCATCTTAAGGGTATTCTACCTCTAAAAGGACTCAGCAATTGATAAACTCCATATGCTTATTTGTGAAACTGGGACCTGCTTTTCTGTATTAATTCACTATAATCCTGATTCAGATGTGGGAATAATTAATTGCAATTTTATTATTTTAGGGGTAATCTGATTGAGAATGACTTGTTTATAGACTGACATTACTTGAATTCAGATGATATGGTTAAAAGTTTTGACAGAGTTGTCAACTTAAAAGAGTGCCTAGACTCTGTTGTCCAGTGAGGCTTTTTTGAGTGCTAGTAAAAGCACATTATCTACTATTCTGTGGAATCATTAAGTGCATTTGCAATACATTTGCTAGCCTTCAAGTGATAAAAAAAACAAAGATTTTTGTATCAGTGATGCCTACAATGGACTTGTAACATCATTGAGAATTGACCATATCTAAATTCTTAACTTCATTCAAGACCCTCTTTCTCTGTCCTCTTACCTGTCTATCTATCTCACTGGTATATAATCTGAGAATTTACTGATAATGAAGCTTGGACCTCCCTTGGGCTTCTACATGGTGACAGTGTTTACTGAAACATGCATATGTTGCCATGATTATCTAATGTATGTGACATCTGTGATTTTCAGGTCTGGAAAAGTTGGAATCTCTTAATATGAAGTGGTGTAACTGCATAACAGATGCAGATATTAAGCATCTCTCTGGTAATCCACTTCACTCTCTGTTTCTCTAGATGTTGATTGTTGTTAGTTAAGCTAGTTAAAATAACGTCATTTGCGTTAGATATTAGCTTCAACTCCAACTTTTGTTATATAATCAAGAGTGCTCTTTTACTTGTTCATTTCTGGTCTAGAATTGTCTTCAAGAGGTTTTGCAGTTGATTCACAAAGAGGTTTGGTAGTAATCTAGCACAGAAACAAGTAGACTGGACCTCTGTTGTGTAATACTTTAATGGAACATCTATCAGGATAACCGGCTGCTACATATGTGCATGTTTGATGTTGGAAGTGATTCAAACTCTGTCAAACATGCAAATTAATCATTCTTTTCTATTCCAGGTTTGAAAAATTTGAAAGACTTGCAACTTTCCTGCAGTAAGGTTACAGATTTGGGAATATCTTACCTGAAAGGTATTGCATTTCTGTTTGCGATATATGTTATAATTGTGCATTGTGTATGACTTCTGGGCATTAGACAATTCTCTTGGTTGCTTTGTGAACGTGATAATAACTCTATTATCAGGTTTGAAATTGTGAGTTACAACTTTCCTTGGTCAATTGCTTTTATGAATCTTTATGGAGGTCTTAACTGCTTGATCAATATCCTCATTAGTACGGTCCGTTGTACAATGTATGAAAATTCAAGGATGATCTCTAAAACTAAATTGATTTTTGGGAAATCAGTTATACCCTTTATTTATCTAGCTTATTTATAACCTGTAATCTGATAACTTAGCAACCTATAATTTGAAATGAGATATTTTCATCATTAAAAGGTTGAAGATTACTCGTTCGGTGTTTTCAGGTTTGGATAAGCTGAGTCTATTGAACTTGGAGGGCTGCCCAGTAACAGCTGCATGCTTAGACTCTCTCTCAGGTTAATGCTCCCATTAGACTCGCCACAGCATTTCTTCTATATTTAGTGCTTTGGTTTGTTTTTTTTGTATACCCCTCCAAGCTCAGGATTTTGGTTTCTGATGGCGCATCTAAACATAAGTCATAAGTTTGGCCTAGAGAATTGTTGGTGTCTAACAAGTAATGTTTGTTGATGATTGTAAACAAGGCCAACAAGGCCACACATTATGTCTGTATGTGGACTTAATGGTGTGGTTTTGTGTATTTTTCTCGTTTTTAGTTTGATGGACTCTGCTATCATTTTTCTGAAAGTTTAGCGAGGCTATTGTGACATTGTCACCATCAGTTTGTCTTCAGCTCTAATTTGCTTTACCATTTTATTGGTTTTATGCAGCTCTTAGTGCACTCCTGTATTTGAATCTTAACAGATGCCATCTTTCTGATGGTGGATGTGAGAAGTTTTCCTGTAAGTATGTCGTTATTTGGATTATTTCTAAGTTACTAGAATGATGCATCTTACAGCCTGCTTTTCCGTTGGCAGTTCTTACAAAACTGAAGGTGTTAAATTTGGGCTTCAACGATGTCACAAATGCGTGTTTGGTACACCTGAAAGGTAGGTTTTCTTCCTTTGCACGGATTTACTTTTACATCTTTGTTCCTTCTACTTCTATGGATCATACCTCTATATATTTTGTCATCCTTTGTAATTAAGGGTTGTTTAACATGAGGGATGGTGAAAATATTCTCAGTTTATTGCCCAAAATTGCATATTCCTTCAAGGTTCACCCATTAAAGAGGAATAGGAAATCTCTAAGAACATTTTAACCTTATGTCAGATTGTTACCTGCAGAAAAATTTGCGGTCTGCTTCCTCTATTGTTTCATCACCTATGTTTTGTCCTCTAATGGTCTTAGAAACTAGTTGCCAAGTGCTCCCCTAACCACGGATTTTGTTCAAGTGGTTTGCATTTGAACTCTTGACGAGATCCTTTGGTAGGATTTTCTCAGTCAGTGGGGGTTAGAGAAGAGGCTTATTGACTAAAGTGTCACATCCATGAGTTCCGTCAATGTATGGAGGAATGTGAAGATCCAGACTGGCCCTTGCACAACTTAAGGAGGTAGAGGCCATGTTGTTTTTGGTAGGGGTGGCAATTTAGTTTTGGTCCCGTATACCTGTCCTCTTGGTCCCGGCTTGGACGGGACTGAGACTAAATTTAGACGAACCTGAGACAGATCCGAGACCCGCTGGGTCTGTCCCGTCTAAAAAAGAGAGAAGTATAGGGTTTTTTTTACTTGTTTTGTGTATCAACAAATTGTTGTCAAAGTTCATGGTTTTGTTCATAGCCGTGAGCCCTTTTAAACCATTCATTTTTTCCTAAAATTATTACCTGTCACGTGTCATGGTTCGGTTCCCATAACCCTTCATTATATTTATAAATAAAAATAAAAAATTAAAGCCGGGTCTAGTCTCAGACCCGTATAACTTGGCGGGTCGGGACCGGGACTCATTTGGCAGTCCCTTTTATTGCCGAGACCTGACCCGTAGTCCCGTTTCGCCACCCCTAGTTTTTGGGCAGTTATTTGGCAAGGGTTTTAAACAACGCTGAATGGCCATTTCAGAATAAGTATTTTAGCTTCCGTTCTGTTCCTTTTCCTGTTATAACAGGATGGGAACTTTGTGGCTTAAATCGCTTGCTCATGAAGCCAGCAATGGGTTTAAACTTATATAAATTACTGATGGTTGTAGCGGATACCTTTCCTATTGACTTGTCCTTCCAACAGTCCATTCTTATAAAACCCCCTTGTCCTATAAATGCTTGCTTGTTTTTAGTCAACTATGAATGCATTGAAGTGTTTGCCATCACATAGGCAGGTTTCTTCAGTTGCTAAGAAAAAAAGACAAAATCTGTACCTTTCATCATGTCTTTTTACAAATAGCAAATTTATGAGCAACTTATCATGCTAACTGTTGAATGATCAAAATAAAGTAGTTGAGGAAAGGAATTAATATGAGAGAATAATTCATAAGTAATTTATATAAACATTCGGTTTTTATGGTCTATGCAGGTTTGACTAATTTGGAGAGCTTGAACTTGGATTCGTGTAGAATTGGTGATGACGGCCTTGTTAATTTAACAGGTTTGTGCTTAGATAGTTCTGAATTTGATATCATTATTGGTAACAAGTATTATTTAAAATGGTTTCTTTAATGTAGGTGGTTGAGTATCAGAAATCTACTCGACTTGGATTTTGTGTTAATGTAATTCAGCATGGCACGGGTGGCATACCTATTGTTGTTCCATTTATGCTGAGTCTTTCTTATTGTCTCAATAGAGTTTTATAAAAAACCTATGTTCTTATGGTGCATATGGAGTCTCCAGTTATCCACAAGGGATGACATTAATAAATGGAGTTCAGCATCTATCTTTTGCTTTTAATATACCCACCCTCCCAAAATCTAAGAATTGAGCATTAAATGTGATGTCAAGCAGTAAGTTGTCATAAATTTGTATAGACGTGGACATGTTTTACATCAAAAATCAAAGTAATCAATGTCATGCATAGGCAAGTTGCTAACATAGATTCCGTGAAGGTTTTGTTAATGCATTGTCTAAAATTTTGAATTCAGTAAATTAATTTGACCAGTTCATATTTGTTTATCCATATTCTTTGAGCATTTTCATGTCAACTATAATATCTATTATATGCATGTTTACTTCTTATCTCCTCTCTTGTTTATTTATTCTACTCACGCTAAGCTTATAGAAGTTGCTTGGCTTCGTAGGCCTCCTGCATTTGAAGTGGTTAGTGTTATCAGATACTGAAGTTGGAAGCAGTGGGTTACGCCATCTATCTGGTAAGAAATTCACTTCCTAACAACATGACTCCAGCATTTAATCTTTTTTGGCCCTTCGATTCGCCATTGTTGTTCATACCGTCATTTTAATTCCTATTATTTCGTATCTGAGAAACTTTCTTGTTTATCTAATCCTTATGAATCCAACCAATGGAGTCTGGAATATTTGGTATTGAAAGCCTTTTCCTTGCAGTTGATACTGTCGTCTCAGTTTGGTTCTTGCTTATAAATCTATCTTTTGCGCTTCAGCCTTTTCGTTTCCCCTTTTTTGGCAGGTTTGACTAATCTTGAGAGTATAAATCTATCATTCACTTTGGTCACGGATTTTGGTTTGCGAAAATTGGCTGGACTGTCATCTCTTAAATCACTTAATTTGGATGCTCGCCAAATTACAGATGCTGGGCTAGCTGCCCTAACAAGTAAGTGCATTTATGTGGATTGCTGTTAGATTTGGCTGTTATTTGCATGTTGAGTAATATTTTTAAATCAGGTTTTTAAATTAAGAATACCCCCTTCTACTTATGTTTGTTAACAACCTTTTTCGGGGATGGAGGAACTTGACGCCATACCTAAAGTTGACTAAATGTTCCTCACTGTTCGCTTCAGTTTGGAAATAAAATCTTCTCTTTGCCAGTTGTGTTTTCTTTTCTTTCTATCAAGGTCTTCCATATATCCAAAAAACTTTATTTTTGTGACTGTTTTTCAGCTGAATTGCTCTTAGCACTGCATTTTCCCATTTTTATTCTGACTTCTGAAACTTGATTTCAATGATCTTAGCTCTGTAGTGTGTGAAAATTACATTGCCTGTAATACCACAGCTATTTTGATAGTTTACCTGAGCTTAAGTTCTCTGTATGGATTCTGATTGACCAGATAGAGGCAACTTACCCCGTATTTCTGGCTTTCTCCCAGATTTGACTGGCTTGACTCATTTGGATCTTTTTGGAGCGCGTATTACTGATTCTGGAACAAGCTATTTGCGAAGTACGCTGTTCGACGCTTTGTTCCTTTACATTCCTGCTAAAATTGATCATAGTTCTTCATCAAACTTGTTTCAGTGCAATTATTAATTCTCGGCCATCTTTGATTTCTACTTTTGATTATTGTACTGGTGTTTGGAAATCATTTAACAAGAGCTAGGGGATTCCTCAACAACTTATAAATGCTGGTTGAAATTGTAAATGCTTCATATCATAGGTTCTGCTATACTGAGGGTATGATAAGGTGTAGTAGGTTAGAGGCGTAGGATTTGATGGGGTTTATACTGCACAGGAGAAGCTACTTGATATGAATTGTGGATGATTTGATAATTTGATCCCAATAAATGCCTTCAGGGTTTTCATGATTGTTCTCTAGTTACCAAAAAAAGAATAGGAAGTTCCGATATGTGGTTCACATTGTCCTCATAGTTTGTTCGTTGTGCAGATTTCAAGAACTTGCGGTCCTTGGAAATATGTGGTGGAGGATTAACTGATGCTGGCATAAAGAACATTAAAGACTTATCATCGTTGTCTCTGCTAAATATTTCACAGAACTGCAATCTGACGGATAAAACTTTGGAATTGATTTCAGGTAATCTTGTAGCACTCTGCATGCGACTTCTGGTCATTTCATTTGCTTATGATGTGTCATATTTGTAGAGGACGGTCATGTATTTGATCTGAACGCCTAATCCTTTTAAGATGGTGAATATTCTTAAAAGAGAAATGCATGTGATTAAAACCTTTGTTTCTTATTTGTCGATGCATGCAGGGCTGACAGGACTGGTCTCCTTGAATGTGTCAAATTCTCGCATAACCAGTGCAGGTTTGCGGCATCTGAAGCCTCTGAAGAATTTGAAGTCATTGACCTTAGAGTCTTGCAAGGTGTCAGCGAATGACATAAGGAAGCTTCAGTCATCCGATCTCCCATCTTTGGTGAGCTTCCGCCCTGAATAGTGTAACGTAATTTGACGAACTCTCTGAATAGGTGGTGTTTGTTTGCATGGAAGGAGCAAGCAGGTGTATATAGCAAAATGTATTTAAGGTATTTTCATGAATTGCAAGCATTGTTAGACTTGAAATGTTGGAGTGCTGGAAACATAATGCTTTTATGTGAAGCTTTCTTTCATGTTCCATGTGGAAGAAAATGTAAATAAGCTTCCTTGGCGAACCGAAAATGGAAATGGAAATGGAAATGGAAAGGTATCTCTGTATATATCTGCTGGACAGTTTGTTGCACAACGATTCTGGATATACTATTAAGGGGTAGTTATACTTTTCGGTTCTTATCTATTGCCCTAATAGAAATAGTCCCTTAACGTATGAAAACCTACATTTGAATTCATAACCTAATTCTTTGAAGCAATATCACCAAAGAGTTGAGGTTCCACCCAAATAAGAACCTAAGGAAAATTCTCACTTTGAGGCGACTATTATTTGAATAAACGTGCGTCATACATAATATTAAAGTTAGGGATCTGTCGTATTAATGCTAATGCATTTTCCATTAGCATGCAAGGAGAGTAGTCGACAGAATATTAAAGAGTATTAGTCATAGATATATGATATGGAAAATATATATTTTCAAGAGTGATACTAAAATTCTAAGGGAAAAAAAAAAGAACAAACTCTAGGAAATTAAATAAAATGTATCTAGTATTTTTTATATATTATATATTTGGAAAGAAAGATACTACCTATGATGTGTAATTATAATCCCTAAAAACACACGGCAGTAGAAAAGCTAGGGTTAGCAATTGGAATTCCCTATAAATAGGCAACCTTGTCTCATCTCATTTCATTATCTAAACACAAACCACACAAAGCACCGCAGCTCTTCTTCTCATGGCTCTAATCCCTCTCGAAGCAATAGAGGATGAAGGAGATGGTGAAGAAGATGATTGGTTTCATCAATTTTGTTCATTAATTCCCTCACATTACTCACATTAGTGACATACCAGAAAAACCGATCGAGGTATAATTAATTATAATAATTTTCTTAATTTTTTTTCCATTGGGAACCTAAATAATTTGTTCAAATTAAATTCTCTTTTTTTAAATAAAGAACAAAATTAATAAAGATGGTCACTAAATTAAGGAAAATAGTAAATTATATAGATCATTAAATATTAATTGGTGGAAGTTTAATTAATATATTCTTTTTAATTTCTTTTTCTTTTATTAAAGGAGATTCGAACGTGCTTGTTTATAAAAGAAGAAAGAACCAAAAAATTGGGTTAATTTATTTAAGATGGTCACTAAAATTAAAATGTAGAGCGATAAATATTAATTTTTTAGATGGTTATGGTTAAATATTAATTAATTAATACTAATTTGATACAGGAGTGAGGAGTTGAATTTGTACGGGATCGAACCGGGTTCATGTAGGATGGCCTTCGATGGTAGTTTCCCTGTGCTGCTTCTTCACTCCGACGTCCGGTGATATTTTCATCTCATTGTCTGTTCTGTTCAGGCAACTGCAACAAGAAAAATAATGAGATGGAATCTGATAAAAAGTGGAAATTAGCTCTTTTTCTGAGAGTTTGTGAGTTTTTTTTTTATTTTTTTATAATGTAAATTGTAAAGTGAAGTGGTATGAAATTCATGATGCTTATTAAAAAATGATGTAATGTAACGATCATTGATCTATTATTTCCAAAGTATTTCTTATTTATGTTTGGATTTGCTGACTATATATATATATATAACAGTGCACCAAAATACTGCTTTGCCGGCGATCTTTATAGATGCGTTTGAATAAGTCCCTTACTCTTATGTCAATTCAATTGCTATGTAGCGTGGGTTATAAGATTGAATTCTTACATCTTTATTTATTATATAAGGAAATATTATATTTATGGAATATGGAAATATATTCTTTTTCTGGCATATTCAATGCAACCAGTTTTTTTTTTATATATAAAATAGACAATACAAGAAGTGAGCATTGAAAGTCACCTAAATTCGACTCAAACGATAAAAACTAGGAGAAGTACAAGCCGCTTCCAAGCTATTATAATCTACCTCGAAGACAAACGATATGAAAAAATAACGATTTTTAAATATATATCATGAAATATTTAAAAAACAAAACTGAAACACGCCAATGATTAGCGGTGGTGTAATGTAGATAAAAATAGAATTGAATAGATGCACATTAATTATATAAGGAAAAATTCACTTTTTCTTGCCCGAAACATTTAAAAGGTAAGAAACTGTTTTCCTAAAATTTAAAATATTCTTTTTAATTTCAAAAAAAAATTTAAGCATCTCCACTAATTTTTTAGATATTGAAAACGTCTTTCTAAACTCACGACTGTTTTCTGAAATTTGGAAAACAGTTTTCTAGATTTGAAAAACTATTTTATGAAGGAAAACTGTGTTTTCAATTTTGAGTTGCTGTTTTAAAAAACAGGAAAACTGTTTTTAAAATCAAAAATATCGTTTTCTAAAAATTACAAAAACTATTTTCAAAATTTAAAAAAATATTCGTAGATAGCTCTAAGAGTCTAGTTTCTTTTGGTTCAAATATTGTTAGCTTTGAACACGTGTCCAGTGTTTAAGTTGTGTTTTTATTAAAGAACTATAGTAAAATGATGAAAAGCTGTCTTCTTCATAGTATTTTGAATATTTTAAAATCTCGCACATAATTAATTTAGTTCAATGGCCTACAAAGTCCATAATATGTCCATAAAAATCTTTCAAAGTTTTGTTTCTTTTCGTTCAAATATTGTATTCTTTGAACATTTGTACGATTTTCAATCGTGTTCTGAGTAGAGAAAAAATCGTGTTCTGAGTAGAGCATTGTCTTAATAGGGAAAACACTATTTTCCTAAAATTTCAAAATATTTTTTTAATTTCAAAAAAAGGTTGAAGTATCTCCACAATTTTTTTAAATATTGAAAACATCTTTCTAAACTCACGACTGTTTTCTGAAATTTGAAAAACTGTTTTCTAGATTTGGAAAATCGCTTTCCAAATTTTAAAATATTTTTTCAATTTTGAGAGCTATTTTTAATATCATGAAAACTGTTTTTAAAATCAGAAAAACCGTTTTCTAAAAATTTCAAAAGCTGCTTTCAAAATTTTAAAAAATATTCATAGATAGCTCTTAGAGTCTAGTTTCTTTTGGTTCAAATATTGTTAGCTTTGAACACATGTCTAATGTTTAAGTTGTGTTTTTATTAGAAAACTATCGTAAAAGGATTAAAACTTATTTTCTTAATTAATCTCAAAAACTGTTTGAAAGTTTCAAATCTGGTACATAATCTAATTTAATGGTCTACAAAACCCATCATATGTCAATAAAACTCTCTTAAACTCTTGTTTCTTTTGGTTTAAATATTGTATTTATTGAATATTTTTACGATTTTCAATCGTGTTCTGAGTAGAGCATTATCTTAAAAGGAAAAAAACTATTTTCCTAAAATTTCAAAATATTTTTTGAATTTCAAAAAAAGTTTTAAGCATCTCCACAATTTTTTTAGATACTGAAAACATCTTTCTGAACTCACGAATGTTTTCTTAAATTTGAAAAAACTGTTTTCTAGATTTGGAAAACTATTTTTTGAATTTTAAAAACATATTTTAAAATTAGGAAAACTATTTTTTCAATTTTGTGAGCTGTTTTTAAAATCAGAAAGACTGTTTTAAAATCAGGAAAACCGTTTTCTAAAAAATTTAAAAAATTTTAATTTTTTTTTTAAATGTCCGTAGATAGCTCTTAAAGTCTAGTTTCTTTTTGTTCAAATATTGTTAGCTTTGAACACGTGTCCAATGTTTAAGTTGTGTTTCTATTAGAGAAATGTCATAAAAGGATGAGAAACTGTCTTCTTAATTAATCTCAAAAATTGTTTTGAAAGTTTCAAAATCTCACATAATGTAGTTCAATGACCTACAAACTCGATAATATGTCCATAAAAATCTCTCATAGTCTTGTTTCTTTTGGTTCAAATATTGTATTCTTTGAACATTTGTACGATTTTCAATCGTGTTATGAGTAGACTATTGCCTTAAAAGGGAAAAAATTATTTTCCTAAAATTTAAAGATGTTTTTTTAAGTTCAAAAAAGTTTTAAGCATCTCCACAAGTTTTTTAGATATTGAAAACATCTTTCTAAACTCACGACTATTTTTTGAAATTTGAAAAATTATTTTCTAGATTAGGAAAACTGTTTTTTTCAATTCTGAGAGCGGTTTTTAAAATCAGGAAAATGTCTGTAGATAGCTCTTAGAGTTTAGTTTCTTTTGTTTCAAATATTGTTAGCTTTGAATACGTGTCCAATGTTTAAGTTGTGTTTTTATTAGAGAACTATTGTAAAAGGATGAAAATCTCTCTTCTTATTTAATCTAAAAAAATGTTTTATCAAAATGCATATTTAAGGGCATTTTAGCGTTTGATATGGATATACACGCTGCTTTTGGTTTCGATTTTTTCCTGTGATTCCTACCCGAAACATTGTTACTTTTGCTTTCTTCATCGTATTAACGGAAAAAAAAATTAAGGAATTACACATACGTTACTATAAAAGTTATATTTTTACTATTTATAGAATGGAATATAATATTTATGGAAAATAGAAATATATTTTTTTTCTGGAAAATTCAAAACAACCATATCTTGAAAAAAAATTAAACATATTTGTCCTGATTTTTTTTTTTAAAATAAACTGAAAATTTATTCTTATTTAAACTTTTAAGTTTTGTAAATACACCAATGTATTATTAGAGAGTACGTTCGCAAAATGAAACTGAAAGGAATTTATGGGTGGTGTAATTTGCGAAGATAAAAATAGATATAAATAGACGCTTATTATAGAAGGAAAATTCACTTTGAACCGACTGTTTCCTAGATAGACACGCGTGAAACATCTAAAACTAAAATTTGTCGCGTTAATGCAAATGTACTTTTCATTAGTACGTAAGGAGCATAATATTTCAGATCATTATAGTATTTCAGAGAATATTTATCATAGACGAATAGAGAACACCTCTATTTTTAAAGGTGATACTCAAATTCTGAAAAGAAAAAGAAAAAAATACAAATTAAACTCTACGAAATTAAATAAAATGTATTTAGTATTTTATTTTATATATATTTGGAAAGAAGATGCATCTATGACGTGTAATTACAATCCCTAAAAACACATGGCACTAGAGTAGCTAGGGTTAGCAATTGGAATTCCCTATAAATAGGCAGCCTTGTTCCATCTCATTTCATTCATTCTAAACACAAAACCACACGAGCACCGCAGCTCTTCCATCGCAGGCCTCTAATCCCTCTCGAAGCAATGGAGGATGAAGGAGATGATGAAGAAGATGATTGGTTTCATCAATTTTGTTAATTAATTCTCTCACATTAGTGACATACCAGAACAACCGGTCGAGGTATAATTAATTATAATAATTCTCTTAATTTTATTTTTTATTCGCCGTCTTAATGATTTGTTCAAAAGAAGAAGAAAAAATCTGCTAATTTATTTAATATGGTCACTAAATTTTGTAGATTAGATATTAATTGGTGGAACTATAATATTCTTGTTAATTAACATCAACGAGTTCTTGGTGTAATCATCTAAATTTGTTTAAAACGAAGAAAAGAAATGGGTTAATTTATTTAAGATGGTCACTAAATTAATATGTAGAGCATTAAATATTAATTATTATTTTTTCAGAATCCTCTGTGCTCTCGCTCCATCGTGGACTCATAAGAGGGTTGACGTTTCAATATTGAAATATTGAAAAGTCGTCCTGGAGTTGAGGAATGGATGCTATTCCTGCTTGGAAAACCTGTCCAGGAGTTTTCCTTTCACTTTGATGTATTGGACAGAGGATTATCACCTACCTTCGCACCTGTTTTCATATGAACATCTAATGATCTCCGAATCGCTACTTTCGTTACGGAATCATGATGATGAAATGGAGACATGTAATTTGATCAAGTTTTTTTGATTGTGAAGAACTTGGCAAAGATAGATCGCAACAACTCAGGGTATTTTCTTTTTATTTTTATTTTTATTTTATATTTGTCAAGTTCATGTAGCCA
This sequence comes from Viola pubescens var. scabriuscula, assembly GCA_002752925.1. Lineage (NCBI taxonomy): Eukaryota > Viridiplantae > Streptophyta > Magnoliopsida > Malpighiales > Violaceae > Viola > Viola pubescens. Next base: position 76 of record NBIL01133679.1, on the reverse strand, counting down.
TCATTGATTGAATGTAATAATAGTTGATAATTTACAAAAGTATTTAATTTTTAGTTTATGTTTGGATTTATTTGCT
>NBIL01133676.1:0-11241 GCA_002752925.1 Viola pubescens var. scabriuscula | reverse complement strand
GGAGGAGGACGACATCGGATTTGGAGATACCCAGGTGGAGTAAACCATGGGCGAGCTTGATGACAATGGATTTGAGTTCTGCATAAGATATGGTGATTGATGAATCTGCATCAATTAGAACTGGCTTTGTAGGATAGGAATTGGAATTTCTGAAAATGAATGAGACCATTGGGGAGGATTAGAGTAGGCATTGGTGACCTGTATATGCCATCAGAACCATATCCAGATTTCTCCATTGCAAGTCAATTATTATCAATGGAGATGCTCTGTTCTAAAATGAATTATCAACGGAGATGCTCTGTTTCAAAATCAGAGATGACCGAAAGGAGAGGGTATAAATAAAATACCAGACTCCATGGAACTCATCTTTTAATATTTAATAATGGATGTGAAGCTGACACAGAGAAAATGACCATTAGTTAGTAATTGTGTTTAAAAGTACTACACAATGGGAAATAAGTTTATAAAATACAATGTTTTGGGGGGGAAAATCATTTTCTTTCATGTTTGTTAAATTTACTAATTTTGTTGGCTAAAAAATCGTTAAAAATGGGAAGCTCGTTCTTCCGCAACTTACCTAACTATTGTCCGCTTTCAATCAGGAAACCAGGGCACCACTTGATAGTTCACTTATAGTTGATTTTGGGATCCATACTAAGAAGAAACAGCAACAAAAGACACATTACAGATCAGACTTCTCTAAACCCAAAACAGAACCTCATACGATAGGATCTCAACTAAAGAGATGAAAAGATTTTTTCAAAACTCATGCATAACTTAAGCTAGCCTGCGGAACTAATACATTATTTATACGCCAGTTCTATCATACCCCTTGGTTGGCAGAACTTGCAGGAAGAGAACATGTCGATGGCGTATCCTACGAATCCTACGACATCCAACAGGGATGTACATATGCGACTGTTTTCCATTCTAATAATTGGATTCGGTAGTACTAGACTACCTGCTAGGTGAGCATGAAAGGCCAACCAGGCTGAATGCAATGAAATGAAAGATGAGGGCCATTTACAATTCTTTTAAGGAATATATGTATCATTCAGGTTTTCTACTTCTCAATTGTTATGTAATACAAGGAACTCTTCAGTTTTCTCAGAAACTGTCCATCCTACAATTGAGAAACAAGTCTAACCTGTAGAACAAGGTATATTTTTGCAGAAGGTGAACGCAAGAGGGACCAAACAAAGGTGGAAGTCAGATTTTGGTAATATCAACCTGTATGCAAGAGATTTATCAAGGTGAGATCCTGAAGAGGAATTAGCAATGACCAAGGATAAAGCATGCTAGTCAGGAAAAACAACTTGAAATTAGTGATCAAAACGGAAAAATCACAGGCTACCTATCGATACAACCTGCTTTTTCAGAAGCACAGGCCAACATCATGCAATCATTTCCATTGGAGCCATATTTTATGATCATATTTACAGCATGCAAATCAAAATCCTTGAAGAAAGAAAATGATTAGATGATTTTAGGGACAAAAAGTAGATGAACCTTTGAGTGGTTCCATATCACTGTGTTTAATCAGATCATGAGATTGGATTTGCAAGGCACAGAATTTAGCTACTTTAGTGTGAATGAAATTACTTGAATGATTCTATTAAAAGATATCCATTGTAAATAAATTCAGGCCTGAGTTTTTTTTCCATCACTCCTATAGTTTCAAACTACACAAAATCAGAGTATAATATGAGTTACATCAGTAAGTTGAAACAAGGTTACCTCATCTTTGTTTCCAACTAAAATGATGGGGCTTCTCAATGGGTAAATGCTTTATCTATCCATGACTTCTAGGATCAACAACTCGACGCACCTTCCTTGATTCTGGTTTAGAATACTGTCCCACAACACGAGAATGAGGTATTGATGCTTCCCCACGCACAAGAGCCTCAACATTCTCAACAAAGTACTGCCTTGGAAGCCTACCAACTACATTACCCTCTTCATTCCCTTCTCTGTCCAAGAATGCGAAGTGAGGAATACCTTCCACCCCAAACTCATCAAGCTCTTGTTCCCACTTTGTGTTGTCGACATTCAACATAACAAAGTTTACCCGGTCCCTGAATAATACAGTTACACATAAACAGCTCTAAATAAGTGGAAGCACACTTAAAATCGGCAACATAATAAAGCTTAAAAGCTGTCACTACTACCTGTATTGTTCCTCAACTTTGTACACATCAGGAGCTAACTCCCGACACACTTCACACCAATCTGCATAGAACTCCACAACCGTCGGCTTCCCATTAGAAAGAGCCTAAACAAACAACCCAAAACACAAACATCACTGGCAAATATTAGATTAACATTTCTGATTCAACACTTTTGAAAATTTTGAGATATAGAATTCGAGTCAAGCTCTACTTTCACAATCTTCAAAACTAGTCAAAACCAAACCCACTACACGCAATTAGGAATTGCAAGAATGAAGAAAGTATCTTCCTTGCAATAAGCATACCCACTAGTCAAAACGATCGCCAACCTAGGCGGCCATTGTTGAAGCAAACTAACTCAAAATCTGAAACGAAAAAAAATTTAACAAAAGGGGATAGAATAGAACCTCCTCGTAGGACAATGCAGCAGCGGAGAGGTCTTTCAAAGAGATGCCCAAATCCAGCCGCCCGGACAAGAAAAGTCCCACAGCACCGAGCACAGAAGCAACTGCTACTCGCCTATTAACATCTCTGGTGGGAAATTCAGGAACGGCAGAATCCGAAGAGGAAGAAGGACTAGCAGTAGCCTCAGTTGTGCTACCATCTACAGACCCTTCGTCAACACTCGCGTTGTTTTCCTATTGAAAGAACACGAGAAAAAGCCTTTAGCCTGCAAAAAATAAGTGGAAACCAAATCACAAGAGAAGATGAGATTTGAAAAGCTTACACAGCATGACTCGGTGGGGTTATTGTCATCGGGGTTGGTTTGGCAAGAAACGGCGGGAAATCTGCGGAATTTGGGGTGGAAGTGGAGAGTGGAGGTGGTGAGTGAAGATGGGGAGGATTGAGAAGCTTGGAAATATGGACGGAATGTATGGAGGCGTAAGGGGCTTGAAGCCACTCCGGCCATGTGAAGATATTGTTAACAGCTTTTGGTTTTTGGTTGCTTGGACTTCGAAATGTGAATTTGGAAGTCTTGATTAAATGGCCTGAAAGTTTGTTCTGTCCCTTTCCGGTGGAAGATAAAACTTCCACGCTCACTCACGCCTCATTGCCTCATTGCCAGTGTCTTTTTTTTTAAACCAAAACTTACTCTGCTATTTCAATTTTAATTTGAAGGTAACTGATTATTTTCTTTTTTTTTACCGGGATCTAAATTATTTAGTAAGAAGATATTGAGAGGTTAAATGTGTAGTTTTTTTTTATATATATATAAGCAAAATATGTAGTTATTTTAGAGCCTAAAATATAATAAATAGGTTGATTGGAAAAAGTAGAAATTAGGGTCATTAGACTCGTTACATAATCGACCATAACTATTAGCCACTCAAATTAACTACTCACTTATGACGTGATTCAATTGAAACTATTATTATCATTCTTATAACATAATTAATTTTTATAACATATAATATATTTTCTTACAAACATATTTTACTTTTAATTATAGCTCAATTGGTGTGACATATTTTTATTTAATAATTTAAATTTAATCACGATAATTTACGGAGAGAAAACAATCATTTATTAAGTAGCTCTTTATCTGTTACATAAAAATAAAAATTTATTAGGGTCAAATGTATTAGTAATTTTTTGAGACTAAAATATAAAAGATTAATTAGAAAAAAACTCAGTCCAATAAGTGAGTAATAAATTACTAAAAAAAAAATGAAAGAGAAGAACACGAAAATCACAACTACATTTATTTTCAATAATTAGTTTTATTTACTTATTTTCAGTCTCTAAAAATGTCATTTTTTAAGAGTTTATTTACAAGTCCGTGCGTAAAGTTAAAAGTTAAAAAAAAGGAACGACTCTTAATAGAATAATTTTTTTATTTTTTAAAATTTTCATTTTGGAATGTGAAACCGAGGTTAAAGATTAAAGTAATTTTTTATTTCACATGTATGATAAGCTATGATATGCACATGATCTTTAATATATTCTTTGAGAAAATAAAGAACATACTAATTATTATTCTTTCAATTTCATTCCTTATGACTGATTAAAAATGAAAAATCGATTCCTTATGGCCTAAGAAGCCATTGGCTCAATTCTCTTATGGATCATCAGCAAGGTTGGGCAAAAATAAAAGAGGCAGAGATGAATTTATTAAAAAAAAAAATTAAATAAGACGACATGTGAACTAATCGTTACAAATTACAGTACAAGTAAATTTGATAATGAAAAAAAAAGGAAAAAAAATGTACTACTTAATACTTTTGGGCTTCCGGGCCCAAAATCCCGTTTACAACCGAAGTAGCCACCAAGATGCCAACAACCTCCGCTCCCGCCACCGCACCCGCCTGCGCCACCGCTCCAAAGCTCACCGCCCCCTCGACCTCTTTCTCCACCGTCTCCAACCCCTTCTCCGCCGCACTTATTCCTCTTTCCACCGTCTCCACGCCTTTCTCCGCCGTCTCCAGCCCCTTCTCAGCCGTCTCAAACCCTTCCTTTACCAACTCCTCCGCCGCTTCCTCTGCCTTCTTCAGCTTCTTCCTCAATCCAAACAATGGAATGTTCTCCGCTACCGACGCCGACTCCATCGCCACCATTGACGGCGCCGCAGTCATCAAGAACAGGAATCCCCTCCGATTCGCAAAACTAACTGGCGCACGGCTTGGAACGGCAGCCTTGCAACACACAGGGCGCGCATTGCGCAACCGGTGGATTGATTGACTCTGGAGTGGAAGTTGAGAGAGCGTGAAAGCCATAGATTTTCTCCACCAAACAGATTGATTATGTGCGGTGATGATGTGGCACCTTTTAAGACTACATACTTGTACACGTAATTACAAAACTGTCCCCAGCATTGCTAAGAAACAAAGACGACGTCGTTTCATCATTTCGAAGTCCTTGTTAATTGTGTGGGAAACGGCGCAATTTTTCCTTTTCATTTTCCCTCTCCATTGCTTCTTCTTCTTCAGAATCCAAAATAAAAAATGGCAAGAGCGCAAGAGAAAGTGACCGCGCCAGAATCCTCAGTTACCGGTCCTGACGGAGCTGTGGAGGAACAAACGTCAAACGAAGCTACCATCCAAACGCACGCGCAAGCTGGCACTGTAGACTCTACTTGCAATAACAATGGCAACGATAACGGAGAAACATCGGCACCGTCTGATGAGAAGCCGTTAGAGTTAGCGGCGGAGCTGACGGAGAAAGGAACTCAAGCTCTCAAGGAAAGAGATTATCCTGAAGCTGTGGAATGCTTCAGCCGCGCCTTAGAAATCAGGTTAGGGTTAGGGTTTTGGACAGTGACGAAATAAATTGAATTGATGAATACTTTTTCCTTATTTACTACATATGTGACATTTTTGTTTTTGTGATAATGATGATCCTAGGGTTTCGCATTATGGTGAGCTGGCTGTGGAATGTATGAGTGCATATTATCAGTACGGGCGTGCTTTGTTGTATAAGGCACAGGAGGAGGCGGATCCATTGGGTACGGTTCCAAAGAAGGAGAGTGAGGCTGATAAAGATGGATCAATCAAGAGTGTGAAGACAGCAGAGGCATCTGCAGCTGGGGTCTCCATCTCAAGTAATGTTGAAGAAGTTGGGAGTTCTAGCAATCAAGTCCAAGCAGCTGGTGATGGTCAGTATTTGATGCTTTTCTTAACTGCTTCATTTTCTGGTGGTCCAAAGAACGCTCTAATAGCTCCTTAATTTGTCTTTTCGATGTATTTTGGAACGAGATGTGTGCTTGAATGCATATCATAGTGCCTCCATTACACGATTCAGCAAAGGGTTAATTAGAAATTTTAATTCATGCATTTTTTTGGACTTAAAAGATTGATAATGAGAAGGAAGGATTCCATTGGCGTTTTGACATGGGATACAGGGGGCAATAATTAGTATTAGCTTTGAGGTTGAAATATCTTTCGTTGTTCCCTGTGCCTATATATTCAGGTGGGAAAGACGGGGAAGAGGTGGGTGAAGATGGTGAAACCAGTGAAGATGAGGATTTGGCAGACGGGGATGAAGATGAGTCTGATCTTGATTTGGCATGGAAAATGCTAGATGTTGCTAGGGCAATTGCAGAGAAGCAGTCAGTTGATACTATTGATAAAGTTGACATACTGTCAAGTTTGGCTGAAGTTTCACTTGAGAGAGGTACGTTTGATTGAAGAGCTCTTTTCGTTTTCCTTCTTTTAAACAAGTAAATATGTCTTAGTGGTTCTTAATTTATTTACAAATGGCCTTGACTTGTATTTGATTTATGGTCCATCTTTTCAGAGGATATGGAAACATCTCTCAGTGACTACCAAAAAGCACTATCCATTCTGGAAAGGATTGTTGAACCAGACAGTAGACACTTAGCTGAACTGTATCCTTTTTAAGATTTAGATAAACTCTTATTTTGGGTAAGGAGTAATGTATTTTGTGATTAATGAATGATTTATTTGTCCCTCTACTCATATTTACTGATATGTATGTTGTCTTGTCTTATTGATTGTTATGAACATAGAGATCACATTTTCATTCCAAACCTTCTTTCCTCCTTCTCATGACCTTGACTGTATAATTAAGAAATTTTCGTGTATGCTTGTGTCTGGAAATTGGCTCCAAGCCTCAGGAAGCAATCCCATATTGCCAGAAGGCTATATCAGTTTGCAAGTCACGTCTGCAACGGCTCATGAGTGAGGTAAAGAGTTCTTCACAATCAGCAACATCATCAGCTGTTTCCGAATTAGATGAGAGTGTCCAACAGTCATCCAATGCAACCCAACCTGATGAATCTTTGACAGAGAAAGAAGCAGAGATAGAAACACTTACTGATCTGTCTGGCGACCTTGAAAAGAAGGTAACTGCTCTTACACTGTGTAAAGATATCTAAATTTGTTTGGATTCCCCTAAGTTTTATGCTTCATTGGATTTACAGCTTGAAGATCTACAACAGCAAGTCCTCAACCCAAAATCAATTCTTCAAGAAATCCTTGGAATAGCATCAGCCAAGAGAGGTGGGCAGACAAGTGGATCGCCAGCTATGCCGAGCTCTTCACAGTTAGCTACTGCTACCAGCAGTGAGGGTTTTGGCTCTTCAACTGTTTCTACTGCTCACACAAATGGGGCTGTTGGAGTCACTAATCTTGGCGTTGTGGGAAGAGGCGTCAAGCGAGTCTTGACGAGTTCAGGCTCAGGCTCGGCAGAATCTGCTATGTTTAAGAAACCAACTTTGGATTCCTCATCAGAGAAAAGGGATGACAATAACTCTTAGTGGTTCTAAATTTGAATGGCCCACGTTTTGATATTCGTGGTGCAAAGTAATCAAAAGTTTGTGCCTGACAAGTGTGTAGTATTGAAACATTGACATCATGGAGCTTTCTGAACAGCTTGGTTGGCTGTGCCTGATTACTTCTGTCTTGGTAAGTAGCTATTCTAGTAGACGGAAATTACTTAGGTTGCATCTCTGGACATCCTTATCCTTACCTTTTCTAACTTGTTACTGCCCTTGCTCATTTGAGTCTATGCCGTACTTAATTTGATGGTATGTGATGAGAAATTATTTGCATGTTTGATTCTTCTTTCTTGCTTACTATCTGTTCGGAGCATGAATTCTATGATAGGCTGCTTTGCAACTAGTAATTCAGTTAGGTAGTGAATACAAAAAGTACCTGTTCCGTTAACGTGTATGCAATGCGTGATTGATGTCTGTACTCTGTAGGTAATTTATGGGTAGTAGGGTATGTGAATGGAGTGCAGAGGTGTTAGATTTTATGGGTAATTAAATGGGATAAGTATGATTTTAATATTTTTTGTCCGTACTCACTACTCACTACTCACTACTCACTACTCACTACTCACTACTCACTACTCATACGGGCATGTCATACCTATTGTTGGCTGTTGCTTGCTATTCATGTTTGGTGGCTCTTGTCAGCTTGCTTTGGGTTTCTCTTATGCCGTATCAAAGATGAAATCTACCTCTGAATTCCCTTCTTGGCCAGTTAGCTGCCTCCTCCCTTAGATTGTTGGATAACTGTTTCCTTTTTCCCTCAGTAACCTAGCTTGTAACACAGTAAGTAGTACTTGCTACAAAATAAGGAGGGCAAGATTTTGAGTTCGAGTCCGGGTCTTGTTGTCTGCACTCTTATCTATGTAAGAGAGAATCTATGAGTAAATCTACTAGTCTAATTACTCAGGGCCAGAATTGAGACAATGAATGGTAGTTTTAAGTTCTATGTTTTGCCAAAATTCTCAATTAAAAATGCTTCCCATACTTGGTAAATGAGTTTCACTTTAAGGGTAGGGTCTGTCTATTCTTTATTCTGGATTTAATATTTTGAGAGGGGTCTTTAATTAGCACAAGTATATGAAATTTTCTTTAGGTGGTCTCTTGTATAGTTACGAATTATACACAAAAGTATGTCCTAAAAGAGTACTCGTGCGCGTAACACTAAAAAATAGAAACTGTTTATCGAAACATCAGATCTTCAGCTATACATTAGTTTCCAAAAAGGCATCTTCGGCCGAAACACTAGCTTGTACTTGTTGTACTGTTGATTCTGCGGCATTTATATTTGGGTTTATTTGTTGGAAAATGCTCATCGATTTTTTTGTTCGCTTACAAAAGAAAAAAAACAATTGATTTTTTAGGATTTGAGATATCAAGAATCCAAGAATTGAAAAATTAGGCCTATAAACGCAGACGGTTACTTCAAGGAAGGTGGATTTGTTTGGTGTGAATAGGGTCGATAAATTCTAGAAAGTTGTTTGCTATATATATAGTTATAATCAAGGATGGATAATTATAATTTATAACTAAGCAGGCACCATATATCGACCAAAACTATCTTAATTAAGTAATTATAATTATAATTATACTAATTAAATAAGCCATGTGTATGAGAGTGAGTTGCGAAAGTTGTGGGAAGTGTTCATGGAAAGGTTGCGGCAAGCACCTTGCAGACATCTACAAGAGCATCGAGAAGGGACAGCACTGCATGTGCAAGTCGTGGCCGGGTGTTGTCATCCCTCCTCAAGATGAGAAAACGACCCGTCAACCACCATCGTCGTCCGATGCCTCGTCGTCTGTTGCAACCACTACAGGTAACTACATTTATAAAAATCTTCTTTCAAAATAAATAAATTCAAAACCAATCAATTATGGGTTTTAGTTTTCTTTTCTTTCTTGTCCTCTACTCGCATCGTGTTTCATCCTGATACGTATATATGGATTGCTTTACTAATAAGACATCAAATCATCTTATGAAACTTTATAAAACTAAATTAGTAGATGTATAAAGATGGAATAATGCTAGCAACAGTGAATAATTTCTTTTGATTGATGTGGGCACGTTGAGAGTACGTAGTATAAATTTAAGGTATCGTGTTGTATGGATTGGATTGGATTGGATTAAGTGGGTAGTAATTTGTTTTTCTTTTCACTATCCTGTTGTCTTAATTTTTTTATAAATTTATCTAATTAAGTGTCATATATGATATCATACGTGCTAGCTTGAAAATGCATTTTAGTGATTAGTTATTGTAGCTGTTGTGATTTGAAATCGTCGTGCGTATTCTAGAATTTAGCTTCTGCCGATCCCTTATTGATAACTCATCACACGTATATGTTCTCTACATTTCTTCAATCATCCTGCTTATTTTAATAGTAACATATTTGTTACTTACTCTATTTATTTTGAAAATTTAAATTCGGACCGCTCGAGAAATATAAAGAGTTATCTGTGTCAAAATAAACTAGTTAAATATAATTGGTGAGTTATTTTATAATAAGCCGAATTAATACAAATAAATAATATTCCTAATCGAATAAACTTACAGCCAAATCTGGATACATACAAAACCAATATATCATCAATAAAAATTGAAAGTGAGTGAATTCAAATCCGGTGCTTAATTGATATGTTGTCGTTTTGTGCTGCAGGGATTAACTAATGAAGTCTTAAAAAATGGAGCTGGTGCACTGGTCAGCTTTTGGCACGCTACAAAACCCAGGAAATCGCGCGAATAAATTAAATACAAATAATTGGATACTGTAACCATCGTTTGATCGTATCGTATCCCACTGTAGTTTCTGCTGTCTTAAGCTTTGTCTAGCTGATAAAAATATATAATAAAAACTATATATAAATGGTCAATGCCGTATTGACCAACACATTTGTTCTGATTTTCCTAATTAATTTCTCGCTCATAGTATACTATCAATTTCGTATTATATACATCTCATTTCAATAGATAATATGTTGTACTATTTCATTTTCTATCTAGGTTCATATCAGTCATACTAGTTAAATACTAGTCGGTATAAACAGTATGTTTCTCATTTCAATACTAAAAAATACATCATAAGTGCGGTGAATGCTTGTAAATTTATATATAGTTATACATAAATATATAAAAAAATTACAATTATATAAAAAAAATGAAATTTCGAGATCGGTATTTTGATTAGGACTGGTACATCCTATACCAATGACAAAACCGAGATATTTACTAGTACGAGATTCACAACCTTGGTATGTATTCACATTTCAAAAAAAATCTTTTTATTTTTATTTTTTTAAAAAAATGGTTATATTATTAATAATCATTACCATGTGAAATAGGATCATGACCTTATTTTATTAAGACAATTTGCACTAACTAGTTAAATTATAACCTCATATATATCCTCGTTTCAAATTAAATGACTTGACGTATGTTTCAAGTAAATTAAAATAGTTCTTGCTTTTTTTTTTAACTCATTGTACTTCATTACTATCATTAATTATCCTTCTTCCATAATTATTAATTAAGGATAAATCAGTAAAATTAAATGAATATTCACCCAGCATTAATGCTACAGAAAGATTTGAAATTAATTTGAGTAGCTTTTTACAATCATTAATCAAAGAGTCGGGCCTCCGGGTAGTATATACCATGTCATGATCAGAGCAGAGCAGGCCAAATCACAAAAATACAAATGCTCTTGGCCAAATGAACCCTCGTTTCTTTTGTGAATTCTGTAAAATGATCTTCTGAAAATAATTAATGGTTCAATAAAGAAGAGGCATCAGAGACAAGTCGACATGATATGTATGTTACAATTGAAAACTCTCTCACCATTTTTCTA
>NBIL01133671.1:0-11893 GCA_002752925.1 Viola pubescens var. scabriuscula | reverse complement strand
GTCGGTGGGGACAAGATGAAACAAGTGTATGATAATCCAAGACGGGAGTTGCTCTCACACAGGATAAGATTCAATGCTCTGTCTTCAGTGTTTGGCTACACATTACATACTTACAAATTAGCGAGCCAGAATAGGTTGCTCACAAAAATTGCTAGTTGTATTCAAATATTTCAAGAGAAACATTTGAAATATTAATTTGTTCCACTCCAGTAAGGAAACAAAAACAAAATAGGGGAAAATAAGGCCTAAATACTCACCATTGACACGTGGAACATTACATGGTAGGCTTTGTTAGAAATTAACTCAAGGTCCATGAACGATAAAATGGACTCTAACGCAAGAAGAAGCCCGTTAGAAAGCCCATCAATCTGCCAAGGCCAATGAATCTCTTTTCTATCTCTTTTTGGGTCAATGGGGTGATTCGAATAAATAAAAGATTGTTAATAAAACTTGATTAACAGTAGTAAATTATTTATTAATCCACTAATTTGTTTTACACCCAACACACACACAAAATGGGATTTATTAGTATTATATCTTTGCCGGCCCACCAGCCCACTACTCTAGTCATCCATCCCTAACAAAGAAACTATTGCACGCACTAACCAAGATCAAATCACGGCCGTCCAGTTCCCTCACTGGTTAAATCCACGCGTCCATATTCTTTCAGAGTTTTCAACAGCTGCGTTCCTTTCCTCTTTCCTCTAGCCGTGCAGTCCCCTTGCAATGCCAACACTACCGCACGCGCCACCTCCTCCGGCGGCGCGTGTTGAAAATACTCTTCACTCCCACTCCCTCCTCCTCCACTATCACCACCATATACCACAGCCAGTGCGCTTATCGCATACTCCCTCCCCCTTCCAGACATTTTACCCATCATTGTCACCATTACAGGCACAGCCAGCGCATGCGAACGCAGCTCCGCCGCTCCCTCCGCCACCGTACACGTCAGCTCCAGCGCCGCCAATGCCCGCTCCGCTGCCGCCCCTTCCATCTCCATCACCACCTCCACTACCGTTCCAACCGCCCCAGCTTCCACCGCCACGTGCCGGTTCCCCTCCGCCAAGCAGAGCGCTAACAGAATCTTGGTCGCCGACTTCACTCCAGCCTTGTTCTTCAACTTTGCCACCACCCCTTTCATCAGCTCCGGTGAGCAAACCGGGTCGGCCGGCGGGTTAGGAACCAATGACCGCTCTAAGAGGAAGAGCGCTGAAAGCTGCTCAGACTCTGACCCAGTATTTAGCTGAATCTCTGCCACGTGGAAGAGTTCTTGGAGATTTGCTGCAGAGGGAGGCGGCAATGGTGGTGGGTTAGCTGGAAGAGTCTGATCAAGATTGGAGTCGGATCCGGGTTGTGGGTCGGGTTGGTGGTGGTGGTGGTGAGGGGAATTAGCGACGGGGAACCTCCATTGAGTGAAGCTTTGAGAAGTGGAGGAAGAAGAGGAGGAGGAAGATTCAGCTTGGTGATGTGATTTCTGAGGTGGTGGGTGCGTATGTGCCAGTGGAGGAGCCGGAAGAGGCGGAGGAGGCGGTGGTGGTGAAGGCGGAGGAGGAGAAAGAGGGATAGAAGGAGGGGTAGGAGTGGTTGGGCTAAGAACAGTTTGTGTACAGTGGCCAAAGAAGCCACAAGAGAAGAGTTGACGAGGCTGGGTTTTAAGCTTTGGGTGTTGTTGAGTTTTCATGTTTTTTTGTGATCAGAGATTGTGGTGGTGGTGGTGGATGAGGGTTTGGTTGGATGTTTTGCTGGTTTTTGAGAAAATTGTAATAATGGTGAAGTTTTGTAGTTGCAGACTGAGATCAATAATGGAGGAAAGAGACTCTGTTTTTATGTTTGGGACAGTGAAGCAATTGTGTTGTATAGTAGCAGAAAGACTCACGAGTGTGGCTTGAAGATGACAGTCTCTTAAAAGATCCAGCAGTTCCAGTTCATTTCAACTTTCACTAAACCATAAATAATACTAATAGAAATGTAAAAGTCGAGTCTAGAATCATCCCTATAGAGCTCCTCCATCATGCTCGAACGAACATAGTGTTCTACTGGAGTGGGGTGTGGGGTGGGGGGTGATTAACAGGTGATAAAATTAAAAAAGAATTGTTTGTTGACTGTTGCTGTGTTGATCTAACATTGTTATGACTAACAATTGGATAATTGCAATTTCTGTATGAAAGATATTTTGCTTTAGGGACTGTACTGGCCTACCTATAGCAAGTACAATTCCAGGGACCACAGTGTCAATGGTCATTTCTCTTTCAAGAAGATGGCATTGGCGAAAGATCCAAGCACAACGGTTTAGCTTTTTGTGGACTTTAATAATGTCATTGCTTGGTACACTACTCAGTGGGTGGGCAGTCCTATTTCCAGAATGACTGAATTGGAACAACAGTAAACAAAAAATTACTATCATAACTGCTCATCATCAATGTACATCATAAACCATGATAGGAGAAAGCAGTTACTCTTTTACATGTTAATGATGGTAAATTTTCTTACTATTTCAAAATGGGAAGCTTTGCTATTAAAATTTGGGAATTGCTACAAAAATTAACATTACAAAGTTTAGAGCGCAAAAACTCCTAATCTGGTTGCAAGTGAAAAAAGGCAAGGAAGGAAAGTGTTAGGGTACAGACAGGATGTATAAAGGGACTGGTTTTACCTCCACTTATCTTGTAGCTCTTTCTTCTCGGACCAAATCCATGTTACCAAGATTGCAGCGATAAGCGCAACGATCGTTATGAGCAAGAGTGCATAGCTAAAATCCTCAGTAAGGGAATCATAGGTTCTTGAGGGGGCAAGGCGAGTAAAAAAGAGATCCACACCGTACGTGAAAACAAGGGTCGTTGACTCCAGCTTAGCAGGCACTGTGACAATGCCTCGGACACCCTCCACTTTAAGGGCATGTGTAACATAAGACTGCAAGAATAATTCCCAGATCAATTAACCGGAACAACCAATTAAAAATGAATGCAAACAATCATGTGATGTGAAAGCAGCAAAAGAACTCGAGAAACTACAATATGAGCGAGAACTCGTTTGAGCCCCAATAGCTTAAAGCACCACTGTTTAGTATTATAACATCATACTAACCTGAGGAATGATTGGCAAAGAATCGGTTAGAGGTAGAAGTCCTTCTTCTTTTTCTGCTTGCGTGGGGTTAACCGAGCGGCGTGGATCCACAAAACGCTTATCAAGTGCCAAAACCTGTAGAGTAGAACATTCACTTGTACTCAGTAAAAATATAGGCTCGGGTGTAACTTGATACATGGTATTCAAAGAAAGAACATGACTGATTGAACCACGTCTTTACTCCGGAAAAAACTTCAGAAATTCAGTTTGTCAAGGGTTTTAACCAACCTGATCACCAATTGTACCAATCAGAAGCTGCTTCGAAGTTATACCCTTGGCAGTTGTTGTAACTGCCATTGATTTGACAGAGTGGGTGAAAAAGTAAGACTGTGACGTTGTTATGACTTCAGGCCGAGAAAATGAGGAGACTGGTGAAGTGAGGTTATGCTTCCCAAGAATGAGCTTCCAGACATCTTTGTTGTCCTGCATCAAATTTGCACAAGATAAGCATGCTTGGATCATGAATCCACGAGATAGTGCATCAGGTAAAAGATAGTGAGCCTACCGCTCGAGACTGATCATAAATTTCAATGACAGATATCTCGTATCGATGTGCCCGAAGGTTAAAATAGTGGTAGACTACCCAGTTCTCACTAAAAACCTGCATGAGTAAACATGCGTAAGAGGTCACATTTCATTCAACTCAGGAGAATAGAAAACTAAAAACCTGCATAAGGGATCACATTTCATTCAGCTAAGAAGAATAAAAAGATGAACTTACAGCGTGGACCGGACCCTGTGCACCATGGTGAGTCATCCGGTGCAATATACGGCCAGTAACAGTATCGACAAGATATACAACCAGCGATGATTCCTCTGGGGTGGCTGATCCAATATTACCACTTGCTTTTGGTGCAACAGTAGCCACAAAAAGCAAATTTTTTGATATATATTTGTACAACACATCTTGCTCCGCTACAACCTTTGCTTGAGTATGGACCACCTAAGGAACAAAATCAAAAACATCATTACAAAGCAATAATAAACAACAAAAAAAGATTACAGAAAATTTTGAAGACAAAAAACCAGTTTGGTTCCGCTCTTAAAAGCGAAGCAAAGGGTAAAAATGAAAAAATATATAGAAAACTATAACAGATAAAATTTCAGTTGAAAACTTCGACACTGCAGCACCATTAAAAGACAATACCTCATTTGATTTTCTAGTCAAGGTTTTAATGATCTTTTCTGATTCAGAGGGGAATACAATTGACCATATTTCCCGAGTGTCATAACAATATTCAGCAGCTGTTTCACCAACACAATTGCTCTTCAACGCATGTCCTTTAATAACACCATTATCGGCATCAACTGAGTACCAGTAGATGTTCGTGAACTCGTGTGAAAAAATACTGACAGCCTCAGGGGATTTTGGATATAAATGTGCTTGTCCGCCAGCATCTATTAGTAGATGCAGACGTTGTTCAGTTGAATCAGTAAAGGGAAGTGGAATGACTTGCAAAACAGAATGAACAAGATCCAAAGAGCTAAGCTCTTCCCCAGTGTACGTATCAACAAAAGAGAGTACACCTAGTGTACCAGAGGCTGCTTGGCACCTGCCTATTACCATGACAGATGGATTCTCATCCATTGCATGGTGATGAGGGACCTGCCACTGGTATAAATTAAGGCCATTTGGATTTTTGCATGTTCCTGATTGACGCAGAGAACTCAACAATACAGACCAAACAATGCGTCCATCTCCAGTGTGCAAGGCAAAAACTTTCCCAGCTTTGGTGAGCACAATAAGTAGCTTTCGGAACCCATTATGGTCTCTGGTCATTTTGCTCTTCTCAGAGCTTCTCAACCTCATGGCTTGAATAGCCACTACATCCTCAGGACTTGCAAGCATCAAGGTGCCCTTAAGCTTTAGCATGTGCCCCTAAAAACACCAAAACATGAACAAGAAGAACTTATAGGCAGGTACAAAAATAAAATAAATAAAACCTGTAACATGCCAAACTTAGAACAAGATCTGTAACTATTACACAAAAGATGAAGGAAGAAGTTTTAGGAAAAAATAATGGCTAATATCTGTAACCTAACATAAAAGATCAATGAGAAGAAAAACAGGGAATTTTTTTGGCAAAAGTTATCAGAGTACTGTTCCAGCCTAAGCAGGGAGTACCATATTCCGTTGTGATGTGTAACATGAAAACTCTCAACTTAACAAAACTACCATAAACCCTTTAAACGGAATTATAGGGTTATACCTTAAGCCATTCAAAGAC
The DNA here is from genome assembly GCA_002752925.1 of Viola pubescens var. scabriuscula. Classification (NCBI taxonomy): domain Eukaryota; kingdom Viridiplantae; phylum Streptophyta; class Magnoliopsida; order Malpighiales; family Violaceae; genus Viola; species Viola pubescens. The sequence goes on along the minus strand of NBIL01133671.1, from coordinate 6,542 downwards.
ATTTTGCTCCACTTTTGCTACAGATACACCCTCCCTTTCCAGAGGAAGCTCTGAAGTTGTTACACCTATGATTGAGGCAAGGCCATCCTCCCTGCTCCAGACAATCTCTCCTTGTTGTAGCAGCAATAGTGAATGATCTTCCATGACAATCAAGGCCCTGAATCCATAAGACCTATCTGTCCTGATGTAACTGTTTATATAAACCTTCTGGACCAATCCTCTTTGCTGGTCAATCTTAATGCTTTCCTTGAGCAAAGCATTGCCCCACTCGTGGCCAAGCTTAACTGTGATGTGAATGTCATTGCCTCCATGCAGAATCAGTGGCACCGCTTCTTGGCCCTCAGATAGCGAGATCGCATCACCCACTACTGTTGCATGATTGATTTTATCTACCACCTCCAAGTTACTATCACTTGTCAGTCTTATTACTACAGTAAATGTATCAGTTCTCACAGCAAACATCCCAGTAATTTTGGAAGATAATATCAGTGCAGTCCCTGAGAAATCCTTTGCAAGATCTGATAAGTATGTTCTCTGAAAGCTGATTCCTTCATTCTGAAAGCTTATTGTCACCAAAATTGACCCAGTAGAATCAAGTGCCACAAGCACATCACTTGAAATTAAAGAAAATTTCCCCGAAAAACCATCAGAAAAGGCTGCACTTTCATGCTTTAGTAGCTCCCCGGACTTAGCATTGATGTGGTGTGCATCAAACTGGGATGAACCAGAAAATCCTACCATATATATTACATCACTACCAATGGGCTGAATCACTTGTTGAACGTCAAAACTACAACAGAAGACCATACTCATATCAATTTCATGATAATTGTTGAAAAAGGAAAACACCAACTGCCAAAAAATAAAAGTTCAATTGTCAAACCTTTCGGCTGGAAGATCCATCTTCCACAGAACCTCTCCATGTGTGCTTGAAACAGCATGTAGGCATCCTTTACCAACAACAAAGATCATATTGTCCTTCACAGACAATAATGAATTTGATTGGCTTGGACCTTGAAGAAAAGTTTCCCATACCATCTGCCCATCGGGAAGGTTCCATGCTCTTAAAATACTCCCGTTTGATGAAAGAGTAATGACATCTAAAACCCAAATCAAAGATTCATCAAACCGGGAAAAAACACCACTAAAGTTCAACAGTATTTCCCCTAAATAACTCCAACAAGCCATTACAAATAAAAGCAAACTTACACTTTCCCGTGGCAATATCAATTCCATCAATAACATCACTGGTTCCAAGAACATGTCTCCAAACTGAAAAAACATTAATCGGCATTAATCGGCATTCTTTCAATAAACAGTTCATATAGAACAACGAATCCAAACACTCCTGAGCGAAATTCACTCACAAATCTCGCCATGGCGGAGATCAAGAGATGCAACAACGTTCTCCTCCGTCGAAACAACAACACGCTTCCGCCCAGTCTTTTGTGTGTGGAACACTGCGTCCTTCACTTTGCCTATGTATTGCTGATGCCTAATAACATCACCACGATTACAAACAATACACTGAGCTTAGCTAAGCTAAGCTAAGCTAAACTAAGCAAAACTTCGACTAATGGAGTAGTAATAAGCGAAGAAGAGATAGTTAAGGAAAGTCGTTTACCAGTCCATGAGGCCGACTTGATCTTCGTAGAGAGAGAAGGCGGGGCCGATGACGGATAAGAAGAGAAGGAAGACGACGAGAAGCTTCATCGCCGAGGCCATGGCTAACGGTGGTTCAGTTCCGTCAGTTGTGACAGTGGCGATGAGGAGGACGGATCTGAGGAGTGCTAGTGTGTTGGCTGGTCTTGTAAGGAGTGTCGAGGGGACGGAGTTTGCATCGACGCCGGCTACTCAATGGGTGAAATTACTAAAGTATGTCTTATTAATTTATAATTTATATTTTTATGCCATTACAGAGTATGAATAAAATTAGCATAAAATTAGAAAAATGGTAATTTTTTTATTCAGAAAGAAAAATGAATGGCACCAAATTAGAGGGGCGAACCGGGGGCTAATGGTGAATTTTTACTTTGGCTTCTAAAAAACTTCAAATTCTCCCATAATAGTCCTTAAAATTCTATTATTTTTACTTTAATCCTTCATATTTGTTTCTACAAATTTTGAATTCTCTCGTAATAGTATTTTAACTTTTATTCTTTTTACTTTCATCATTCGTATTTACTCCACTAAAGAAAAACAACTAGGATTTTTTTTTTAATTCATTCAAAAATTACGCCACATTTATATTGTAGTTTTTTTTATAGATTTTTTAGGTAAATTTTTGAAATTTCTATAACTTTTATCCTGCTCCTCTAGTTGTCTTGTGATACATTCGACAACTTGGTCCGCAATAGTACTTTGACCAACCCTGGGTTCAATAGAAGTGAGCCCAGCGACCAACCCAATAATTACTGGTCCGATTATAGTGTTGTTAATTTAGCGTAATAGAAAATTTATAAGGTGTTGGGTTAAGTTCCGCAACGAGCACAATGTTCGTGTTTAATTGTTAACGGTGAGTTTTGGAACCCATATAGGAGTGCACCTATGTTTGTGCTTTACGAATAGACATTCCATAGGCACTTCTAATACAAAATTGACATTCCCACATAGTAGTTGAGTTTTAGTGAATTTTTTTGAAAATCTGATTTTTTAGTTTATTTTTTAATTTATTTCTTATTTTTGAATTTTTGGTCCATTCAAAAAGTTGAAGAAGATACATCCAAAAAGAAATCAGCATTGAAAGATGAATAGAATTTGATGTATAAGTGTAGGGACTAATTAATCATCAAGTCAAAATTAGCTCACAAGCAAAATGACTAATTTGTCCAAAAAATTAGTTTCGTAACCTAATTGAAAATTTTATGATAGTTGCAGGAAAACAACCAACAAGATTTTTCTTCTAATTAAGGTAACGTGAAAAGAATTATCTTCAACGGTCGAGATTGGCCAAAGTAATGGCCAACATGGAAGATGTGTGGCTGGCATTACTATTTAAAAAATTGGAAAAAAAGGAAGGAAAAAGAAAAAAGAAGAACGCAAAACTTGATGACACTGTCGTTGAGTTTGTCTGAAATCAATGGATTTGTGAATGGGAGAGTGCGTGTCGTGAAGTACTGCATCATCAGCATCACTGTTTGCTCTCTCTTCCTTTTTATTATCCACTAGAAATTCTTTCAGTAAATTTTCTCTTGCGGACCTGACCTTCCAAGAAATATACTATCAAACACTCTGCACGCATAAGTGAGGTGTTTTTGAAATCTGCGCTCTCTTGGGTGGAAAGATCCCTGACCCATTTGCTCTTCGAAGATTATTTCCTCATATTCTTGAATACATTGGTGGATTTCCCGCGTTTTGGCTTGGAATCTCAGTGTCCTGTGGTATGTACTGGTGGTTTTCTCTGTTCTGTTTTGATTTGAATGAGTTGGTTTTAGTTGCAGGAGTTGATTTGTAGCCATTGACTTGTAGGAGTGCATTTTTGAATTATAGATAAATTCTGAGAATTTGCTAAGATTAGGAAGGAAGAGGGAATTTTGCATCTTGAAGTGTCAATGTGTGATTTATGACCATATTTCGAGGCTTTATGTTTATTTGGTTGCTATGAAGTTACTTTGATTGCGAAGTAGTGTTTGGTTCAACTTCTGACAACAATGCGCGCCAGGAGAACAACGCATTAGCGTTCGGTGGCATATATGTGGTGTTTAGTGGCAGTTTTTGTGAGGATAATGAGACCAGGGGTGATCTAGATGTTCTTTTTGTGGTAAAAGTTCTACTAGTTAAGGACTTGATTTTCTAGGTTATTCTTTCTTGTATGGCATCCATAAGGAGAACGTTGTCTCCAGTGCCTAAAGCTGGGAGCTTGATGAATGGGGAAGTCTGTCAGGTCCCTTCTCCCTTATCCAAGTCCTCACCGGGCACCCCTACCTACCCAGCATGTGGTGGGCTGCTATCTTCGATATTCGGTTTATCAGATTCTCAATCTTTTGTGTTTGGTATTCTTTCATTGAGATCTTCTAGGATGCCCGAGAGGACTAAACCTAAAGGGCAAATTTGGAAGAGGGCTCTCTTCCATTTTCTTGCATGTTTTGTGGTTGGAGTATTTATTGGATTAACCCCATTTGTCACGATGAATTTATCATCAAATTTAGTGTCGAAGCGTCAAGTTTTCTCCTTTGAGGTGGCATCGAATGTTGAGAAGTTTCATTCATTTGAAGGAATGGCTGGAAATGTGACACCGAAGGTAGATAGTGGAGGAGTCGGTGCTAATGCCACATTGGAGATGGAGGCCAAGGAGTCAGTGGATGAGGTTTATCATGATATTTCCCTTAACCAGTCACTCCCTGTAGTTTTGGATCCTGTGGATCAGAAGCTTTTGATAATTGTGACGCCAACATATCCTCGACCATTTCAAACCTATTATTTGAATCGTTTGGCGCAAACATTAAGATTAGTCCAACCTCCCCTGTTGTGGATAGTTGTGGAAATGACAACCCAATCTGAGCAAACTGCTGACTTGCTGAGGAGAACTGGGGTTATGTACAGGCATCTTGTTTGCAGAAGAAATGTAACTGACATAGAGGATAGAAGTGTTCACGAAAGGAATGTTGCACTGTCTCATATTGAAACTCATCGCCTTGATGGAATTGTCTACTTTGCAGATGATTATAATGTTTACTCATCTGATATCTTTGAGCAAATGAGGCAGATCAGGTGACTTCTCTTCTGTGCACCAAAATATGATATGATGTTCTCTTTTGCTAGTCCCTTTATAATAGGTTTTAGGAGTTACCAGATTGATATCATCCCACAGAGATGCTTATGATATAACAGTTTGTTCTCTATCCGTATTGAGATTACGCCTTTTCTTTTTCTGCTGTGCAGGCGGTTTGGGACATGGACTGTGGCCAAACTAACCAAAAATGAAAGCAAAGTTGCTTTGAAGGGCCCCATCTGTAATGGAACTCAAGTTATTGGATGGCATGTAGATGAATCATGGAGGAGATTTCGGAGATTCCATGCTGACATGGGTGGATTTGCCTTTAATAGTACCATAATTTGGGATCAAAAGCGATGGCACCGGCCAACTCCTGAACCTGTTAGGCTTCTTGACACAGTCAAGGACGGCTTCCAGGTCTGTAACTTTGATTTGTCATTGTTAATGGAGAATATGGTGTATTTCATATCCTACTTTTCACCATGGAAAGATAGGCTTTGTCTTCAAATGTTGATCTCACTAGCATCTGCCTGCAGACTACGGCATTTATTGAGCAAGTTGTTGAAGATGAGAGCCAAATGGAATGCTTGCTGGAGGATTGCTTGAGAATAATGGTTTGGCGTCTGCAGCTTGAGTCTCCTCGGACCTTCTACTATCCACCCAAGTGGTTCATCAACAGTAAGTTGGGTGTCATATCTGAGCTGACATCCGAGAGGCGCCCATCTAGATAACACAGGTAACTATTTTTTCTGAGATTTCCACTTTTTATGCGTATAGGAACCAATTTCTTCATTTCAATTGTGCTTTAGGAAGCATTTCATGTCTAACTATCGCGGAGCAGAATCGAACGACTTAATATTACATGATTTACAATGTCTGAGCTTGCACCTTCTTTTTCCTAACTTTAGATGTTAATTTTGTGATCTTTTTCTTTTGTGTAGGGGATCTGTCAAGAACTATAGTCATCGGAATAGTTGCAAACTAGTGTAGTTTCCCGCTAGTTTCAGTTGTCTTTTGTTCTTTGGGTATCCCCGGTTGTTCTTGGAGACTAATTTCGATCGAGCATGGTAAGACCTTAAAAGATGTCTTTTTTTTTCCTTCTTCTGCTGCACCATCTAAACAAACCAGATTTTTTTCGTTAGGTAGGAAAATGGACGGGGCAAATTGTGAACCGTCGTCGGTTTTAGTTACAGGCCGAACTATCAATCTTTTACTCTTTTTAATGGTATTTTGTTTGATGGTTTGGGCATGAACTGTACGAAGCTCAAAGCTTGCATGAGTTGCAGGTTTTCTAATGAGCAATCTTTGATGTATTCCATAAAAAAAAGCTTGAAAGAGTGTTTTTTTTTTATGTATTCCATCTTATATGCCAGCCCGACGATACCTTTCAGTTTAATACTAATAAGTAGCAGCAATATTTCATTTTTAACTCGCAAGTCGACCAAAAATCATGGAACTGGCAAAGATATACTTTAATTTATACAATATTTATATAAAACCGGGCAAAGCAATCCAAATGTCAACATGTCCGAGTGGTTAAGGAGATAGACTCGAAATCTATTGGGCTTTGCCTGCGCAGGTTCGAATCCTGCTGTTGACGCTTTTATTTTATTTTACCTTTTTATTATTTTTCCTCCTTGTTTTCTCATGCTTATAACTTACCGACATTGATTTTACATATGATGACACTACCAATTTCGAATTAGTAACAATTATCAGTAGTTTAAGTACTCTTACAATACAAACCATCATCTAGTTTAGTAGAATGTAAGACGTGAGTTATCACGCAAATACCAACCACTATCTAATTTAATAGAATGTAAGGTGT
>NBIL01133665.1:0-10052 GCA_002752925.1 Viola pubescens var. scabriuscula | reverse complement strand
GGTTGAACTATTATTTAATTAAAATATTTTAATTTTTAGTGATTAGTTTCGTGCAAGTATTATTAGACTTATTCCAACAGTATGATTAATTATATTTTTTCAGGTATTTTCTAGACAGAAGATAAATCATGTTCGAGTACGATCGGTTTTCGGAAATTAGTTTATTAAGAGATAAACCTAACAAGTAATACCTTTTTATTTTCAACGATTTATTCAACGATCGATTCCTTCGGTGTTTTAACAACTAACACTATTTAAATTACGCTAATAATGCTATAATGATGATTTCAACATATTGGATTCTGAGTCTTTTGTAAAATTAGATGCCATTGGCAAGTTGGCAACCACTCCGTCAAAGAATTCAAGGAAAACAAGTACATTTGAATTTTGAAGCAAGTACACGTCAAATATCTTTTATTAGTAAATTAGTAACAAACGAGGCTCTGGCTCTCTATCAAAGAAAGGAGAAAAGAAAACGACAGGTAAACAGAAGTCATGTGCTCCGTCACACTTAATTAAGATAATTAATTGTACTAATTTTGTTGATTAATAAGGTTGGTGAGCAGTAAATTAATGACAGCATTATTTTTCATCAACTGTCTTTTTGCCCTTTGGAAAATTTAAGGTTTAAGAAAACTGAAAAAGACAAGTCAAATTCGATGCTCCAGCTTGTCGTTCAATCCATGTAAAGCCCAGTACAAGGAGACATTCACTCGGTGTATTTAAAAACATCCGTCAAGAGTTGTTTCAACCAATCAGAAACGGGCAAATGTACATTTAAAAAAATCTGCAATGCATTACAAAGACTTAACGGTACACACACAGACACAAAGGTACATATCTAAAGTTACTAGTAGTTTCAAGGATAGAAAAAGTTGTCTTGGGCCTGACAATGGAGATCGGAGAGAAAATTGCACATTTGTGAAAAAACATAATATGCATGTTGAGTATAACCTTCTGAAATGTATGAACTAAAAAAAATTCCTATATACAACTATCGAAAATGGAGGGGAAACAACAAGAAGCCGAGAAGGAAAAGAAAGATTGACCGTTTCGACGTGGTTTGTCCAGCTCACTCACCTCCAGAAGGATTGATCTTGCTTTGTCAGAAGTCGTAATCTATGTCTGTCAAGTTTTGGGAGGCGGAGCGCTTAACGAGCCGTCCTTGCTCATCATACAGATCGAGGTTCTCACACGGAGCAGGGAAGATGGTCCCTATTACGCGACCTTGGACAAAGGCGCATTGGAATATGTGTTTTTTCTTATACGTTAGTCCGACTGACATGTCTCGGAAAGTTACATTCCTTACTGGAATTTCCTCACTCCCGTGCATCCGAACAGGGACACGAACTTTCTGACCATAGATACCTGTGAAACTTATGTCCCTCAGTATTGGAAGAGCCTTTGGATCATAACCTCCATCAGGGTGTTCATTGTAATCTGTCTTGATGACAATTCCGACTCGGACATCATCAAATGTTACATTCCGGTAGGTTATATGACGAACATATGCCCCTCTTCCAGGGGCAGTCTTTATCCGAACTCCACGCCTTGAGTTCCACACGTGGAGATTCTCCACCGTTACATTTGACACCCCGCCTGACATCTCACTGCCAATTGAGATACCAGCACTGTTGCAAAGTTCAGAAGGAGGGATATGAGTTAGTATCTGAATAGTGAACATATGAATCTAGTACGACCAACAGGTATTAGTAACTGTTTGGCTTAAGTTTTTCAAGCTACTTAGTTAAAAGAGGCATGATCCATGCATCAAGCCACATGGTGAAAGATCAAAATTGCTTGTATGCTTTAGGTTTTCAGCTACTGCAGACTGCAGTTTCTCTTAAATGAAGTTTTGACGCTAAAAACCACTCGAAATAATGGGGCCAAATCTGAACGCAACAGTTTGCCAAGACTGATAAAACTGGTAAACGTTTTACTTTGCTTTTCGAGAAATGTCGCATGTTCCCTTCATATTATGTTAGGCATGCTTGGCACTACAGAGTATTTTTTTTCCTGCATTCCTACTTGGAAATGAAAAAAAAAAGAGGTTTGCTTCTGATGCAAGTGGTGATTTCTCTCTCTGGAGTGCATGTGCACACACAAACAACAAAGGGACTTGCAGATATATGCACACATTCAAAGGTTTTTTTCAGTAAAAAGGAAGCTGCCTAGAGAGACATTGAAACACATCAATTATGCAATGTATTGGGGATGAAGATAAAAAGTACCACAAGAATGCAATTGTAAACATTTTCAGTACTATGTAAGAAGAACATTGCAACAAATTGCACCAATTTGGAGGCAAATTATGAAGGAGATTTCACCTGACCATGGAGCGAACTACAAGGTTACGGATGAGAATATTCTTTGAGGGTCGACCGTAACTAATTCCATACTGATCCCAGCCACTCTTTATTGCAATCCCATCATCACCCACACTTATGTAGCAGTCTTCTATTACCATATCCTCACATGAATCTGTTTGTGCCAAAAAAAAAAATTGAAGTTTGTCATATTCAGCACAGTAGAAGAATTGCTTAAAAACAACTTTCACTCTCAATATGTCAATCATATATTCAGAGCAGTAATATTTGGAGTATTTCGAACTTAGCCAAATATAATAAAGGGTATTGAATTATCACTGTTTAGTAGTCATATTTAATATGATTGCAGCACTATAATGTCCTTAGTTCTTACATAAAAAAGGGAAAAGAAGTATACATATCATTTTACTGCAGTAGTTCAATGACAGCAACGTTGATACCAATATACCCACAATTTACTAATATACAAGACTGAAAGTAGTTTGAAGATATGCAAGAGAAGAACTTGCAAAAACTAAAATGACAATAATTTCAAACTTCAGTACTAAAGTTAAAAAATTTGACCATCCAAACAATAGCAATGAACTGTCTCGTCATCTCTCCATGATACCTGGCATCACCAGCGCATCTCATTCATCTCATTCAGGGAGTTGGGGAAACTAAAACAAATAACCTTCTATTATTATGAAGAACATCCCCAACACCCTATAGTTATCTATTCATTTTTTCCTCTTATGTTTTACCCTTTCACAAGACAGCAAGATTAACACAATGATTACTAAATTTGTGGCCCATCTGAAAAAAAGGGTTTGAGCAAAAAATCTGGGACTGGTATGAGATCAATAAAGTGGCTAATCGGTTCTTGCGGTCAAAGATTGGCCATTTAAGCATGACCAATTACCTGGGCAGAAAAAATACCAACCTGGATCAATTCCATCTGTATTTGGCGCCTCCAATATTGGAGCCAAAATTGTCACATTCCTAATCGTTACGTTCTTGCAGTCATATGGGTGGAGTGTCCAAAATGGGGAATCACGTAACGTGATGTTAGTAATCACAATGTCACTTGACCACATTATTTGCACAAGAGGACCCCTTGTGTGGTTGAGAAGCTTTTGGCGATACTTCTTCCACCATGTTTGACCCTGTCCATCTATTGTGCCATTGTGTCCTGTTGGTCAGAGGAAACATAAAGTATAATGAGATTAAGCTAACCACTGGCGAGTCCAATGTACTCAATATTTTCTACAATAACATCCACAGTGGAGCTAGGCTCACCTACCTCCTATCTCAACTAACAATTACCAACTACTGTAAGTGCTAACAACACGTGTTCCATATTATGACTTACAACTACTGACTACATTGCTGTATTTCAGAGCAGATATCAACCAGTAGCACGGTTGTATTAATTAACTTTTGTTGGCAGTTAAAGGCACAGCTAAAGGAGGGATGCAAAACAAATAAGTTGAAGGTCCAAAGGAGAGGAGAGTACCAAGTTCAGTGAAATTGCATACTTTGGGCTTCCTTCTAACATTTTGTAAATTTGTATGGCACACTTTACTTAAAACATCTATGATATTCACTGGACAAGTTTTCTATGTGCATTGGAGTCGTTGTGGGATTGAAGAAAGTGGGATCAACTAACCTGTTATAACAACATCTCTGAGATTTTGACCATGGATTAAACTTCCATATCGAGGTCCCATGTGCTCTCTCCCATACCCATACGAAGGCAATGGAGGCATTAGTGGCCAATACTTCTCATCCTGTTAACATACAGAAGTAGTAGAACCAAAATGAGCAATAACCCGTTTTTTCCCTCAAATCTTCACAATGCAAGGATAGCACTTGAAAGCAAGGCCCAAATCCTCCTGTTTTGCAAACTAGAAAGTCCGCAAGTTGAACCCATTCGTCAACTTAGATTTTATTACCAATGCATATATGTCTACATGAGACCCATTAAGCCTCATTCTCTCAACCCCACACACGTACCTCAAATCCCCTCCCCCAGTGCCCCTGCTCCCACCAAATAATACTGCTATAGAACAGTAGATATGCAGGATTCCATGGTTATTCAGCAAATTTGACTCCCACAAACTACCAATATAATAACTCCAGATACAGACTAGAACATCGACACGATGAAGAACAGAAAGGAGCAGCAGATCTCAGCCAAGCTGACAATCCATGTACAAATTTGAAAAAAAACATGAATTCAATATAAGAACCAAAAAAGGAAAAAAACACAGAACGAATTATCAAACTTCACAAATAGTTGAGACTGCCAAGAACGAGAGTAAATCGTTCCATTCAAAATCCCACAATTAACTCAACCCATCAGACTTTTTTTCTCTTCTTATGTAACTAAATCTTCATTGACTCAAAACATTCCATTTAACAGAACTTATAAAAACTAAGCTATACGAAAAAGGAAAGTAACAATATTTAGCGCTTAATTTCTATCAGTCCTAGCATTCAGCAAACCAAAAAAGAATATTTTTTACTTCAGATATCAGCTTCTCAAAAAATGACAAGTACTCCACTAACCAACTAACCTGAATACCCAAAATAACAGCATCTTCAGCAAGAAACAGTGTCATATGACTAGTTAGATTAAACGGTGCCGTAAGCCATCTCCCAGGAGGCACATTAAGCTGTCCGCCTCCTCTCTTCCCAAGCTTAGAAATAGCCAAAATCGCCCTCTCAAACGCCGCCGTATTCACAGTGACCCCATCGCCAACTCCTCCAAAATCCGTCAAATTGAACGCCACCGGCCTCAGCTTTGGCATCGGCCGAACCGGCCCCCACCAGAACAACCGAAACCCACCTCCGCCCACCGAATGGTGCTGCCACATGAACACTGATGCAAAAGCCGCGATCCACAAAACGGTGAAAAGGGTCTTGTGTGAAGACAGAAATGAAGAGACATGGCGCTTAAGTTCCAACCTTTGGCACTGAAACCGACCCTGCGGCAGAGCCTCTAACATTGTTGACAAGAAATTGGAAAACGGGAATGGAATGGAAATGTCAGCAGCAATAAGGCTTGGAACTTTGATGTGGGTTTTGGTTGGTGAGTCTAATGGGGAAGTTGGGATTTGAAGATAGCGCTTTCAGGGAAGAAGAGTGGGTGGATTTGTTGGTGGAGGGTGATGATGGAGTGCATTTGAAGGTTTTAAGAGGTTTGTGTTTGCACTTTTGGATTTTTTTTGAGAACTAGTATTACTGTAGGGAGTTTTGATCTGCAGGCTTTTGACGATGGCACGTTGAGGGGAATAATGGTTTTTTTTTTATCTCTCAAATTCTTTCATGGAATTAATTTAGGGGTGTTTTCTGTTTATCCTTTTTTTTTTTGCGCAAAGATAGAAATAGTTTTTCTCAGTGACTAGTAGTATCATTTCACAAACTTTTTTCTTTCGTTTTTTGATAAAAAAGAAAAAAAAATTGAAGTTAATTATTTTGAGATGAACTAATCTTGTTCACCGGTCATTACAAAAATAGAATGGGTCCAAATGATAATCTCTTAAATAGTTAAATTAACAATTTCGTATCTAAGAAGTGAAATTACTGAAACACTCACACGATCTATTCATTTTTCTTTTTTTTAAAGATCACATGCCAAAGAAATGTTTTTGAGAAAAAGAGGTCTTTTTTGCTGGGTTGTTAAGATAGATAAGGAGGAGGGAAGCAGGAAGGAGTCAAGGACTAAGGAGTAGGTAATTAGGCTATTATAGACCGGTGGAGAGTTGCAATCTGTGCCATCTGAATGGAATATTATTGAACAAGCAAAAACACTTACATTAAAAAAATAATTAAACAAATTAAATAGAAGAACTATAGTACTATTGTAATAATCTTACCTGGTAGTTGTCATGTAACTATGTTTGTGATCACTGATCTCTTGACAGTTTAAAAGACTTCTGCTCTGTTCAAACTATGTTTCCGTGCCCTTGAACATGTTTGGTTCTTTCACAAATGCACACTCATAATTTTGTTACCTATCAAACTGATTTTTTTTTTCTTCCTCGACTCGAATTTAAAGTAATCAAAATTTAATAGAGTAATCGAAAGTTAAATAAACGAAATTTATTATTCTAAATCAACTATTTTTTACTCGCAAGAGAGTACTACTCACCTATAAAAAAGTTATCAAAAAATTGTAGGAGTTTAGCCCTAATTTTGCTTTTATTTCTCTCCTATTTGTCCAGCAGAGGTTGGTTAATGGTTCGTGTTTGTAAGTATTGGGCTTAAATTGCTCTCATTTTTTTAAATAAAAGAGGTATTTATATAGTGAGCCTAAAAGTAAAAGGGTATGCCCAAACTGTCCAATCCTTTACATGTCAAGTTACTATTGGCTCTTATATTTCTTCCACACCATTTCCTCCTCAAACTGGATAAGCGAAGAAAGCTGCTAAATTTAGCAGACAGGCCACCACAACCAAATAGCTGAAGTAAACAAGTCAAGAGCTTTTGGGTTTGGTTTGGTCTCTCATGGCTCTCAACATTGCTTCTACTTCATTATCCAGCCTCCCAACCAGAACAAAGTAATGGGTTTCTCTGTTCTTCCAAGACACCATTTATTTTTCTTTCAGAAAAACGGGATTTTTAATTGCATGACTATGTGTTACGTCCTTTCATAATGTCTTGATGATTTTCTCTACTTTTCTGACAAAAAAACACAGTTATGTTCCACAAAGATTTGACCTTGGAAGGATTCCAACAAGCCAACAGTTGAAAGGTAGAGCGAATGCAACAAAAGGGGTGTCAAGTGTATGCGAACCACTCCCTCCTGATAGACCATTGTGGTTCCCTGGCAGTTCACCTCCTGAATGGCTTGATGGAAGGTACATTCGCACTATCCATGGCTTCTATAGTTTGAAATTCTTATGGAATTGCACGAGGAACAGTTTCCTAATATTGTTTTTCCTTTTTGTATATTGCCTAATTGTAGCCTTCCAGGTGATTTTGGCTTCGACCCGCTTGGATTGGGTATGCCCTTCACTCTAGCTGCTCTTTACAAATAACTTTCTTGGCTGTTTTAGTTCTTTGAAATGAATGTTTACTTGATATGTATAATGCGTTTTAGGGTCTGATCCTGAGCTGCTTAAATGGTTTGCGCAAGCCGAGCTGGTGCACGGCAGATGGGCAATGCTTGGTGTGTCAGGGATTATAATACCTGAATGGCTTGAAAAAATAGGCCTCATTGACAATTTCAATTGGTTTGATGCTGGTGCTCAAGAATACTTTGCAGATCCTACTACCTTGTTTGTAATGCAGTTAGCTTTGATGGGTTGGGCTGAGGGTAGAAGGTGGGCAGATATCATTAAACCAGGTTGTGTCGATCCCCAGCCGGACCTACCACACATAACTAAACCAAAGGTGGATGTTGGCTATCCTGGTGGCATATGGTTTGATCCTGTCAACTGGGGTCGGGGTTCCCCGGAACCTGTAATGGTGTTGAGGACTAAAGAGATTAAAAACGGGCGTCTTGCCATGTTAGCTTTTGTTGGGTTCTGCTTCCAGACCATTTATACTGGACAAGATCCCATTGAAAACTTGTTGGCCCACATTGCAGATCCTGGTCATTGCAACATATTTTCGGTAATTTTCGACCTCATTGTACTCAGTCACCATAATTGTAGTATAAAAAAACCACTTTTTTGTAATTAACATGCATTTCATGGTTGCAGGCTTTCACATCAGGGTCATATTAAGGGCGTATGATTGAGTTGATTGCTGCGAGGAAGAAATTACAGAGGTACTAGAGAGAGCCAGCATTTATATAACATGTAAAGTCTGCGATTTCTGTTATGATGCAGAGGTATTGTAAATACCAAAGGTTTTCAGCCTATATATTTATCTTTTCTTTATGTTTTCATTTTGAGTGGCCATATATTTGCTTTTCATGATTCGTTTTTCGCAATATTTAAGCTCAGGTAACATCCATGGCACACAATGACACAAGTCCCCTTATATATTCGCTTTCATGATGTTTATTTGACTTCTTTAATTGACTAAATGAGTGACTAACTTCTCGAGATAGGCATGGCTAGAGGATGGTAGGAACAACAGACTTGATTTTTGTGATGACCACTTTGGTTGCACACCTCCATTTATGGAGCCTAAAGAAATGTTGCAGACTCCATATTTAGTTAGTATATCAATGCTTGTTTTAGAGCAACTGTGTGATGACCTCCAAATGCGAGTTTGGAATGGATAATTGCTGAATTTAGGGAGGTGAGATATTATAGCTAGTTTTGCCAATTCATCACAGTTAAGATTGGAGACCTGTATTGACAAGGTCAACAGTAGTTGCATACCTCTCCCTCATTGACAATCCCATAAACTCTCTCCCCCACTCTCTATTTCCTCTTCTACATTTTCTATTCTTAGAATCCTTATGTAATTCTTCACGCCATCACCAACTACACCATACACGCGCACACCAACATGACACACCACCTTCTCAAATCCAAATCGAACAAAAGAACACGCATTAAACCTTTACAGAAGAACCTCAGGGAGACTTCTATCTCTCCGAACAGCGGCTGGTTTCCCTCCGGAAATGCACCATCTTTCCGGCCCAGCAATGGTCGCTGTTCACCTTCTCCTAGCGGTCTCCATTGCCACCCTCTCTTTCCCTCATCTGTCACATTCTGCAACAGAAACTGATTCTCTCCTCCAACTCAAGAATTCTTTAAACCATGCTGGTGCATTGAACAATTGGGATGCAAATTCCTCTCCTTGTGCAAAAAGATGGGTTGGTGTCATTTGTGCTGGTGGCGTCATCACAGGTCTTCATCTCTCTGACTTAGGCCTATCAGGAACAATAAATATCGATGCATTGCATGAGCTTCATTCTCTTAGAACTATAAGTTTTACAAACAATTCATTCTCTGGTCCAATCCCAGAATTCAACAAACTTGGTAAATTGAAATCACTCCTGTTATCTTACAATAAGTTTTCTGGTGAGATAGCAAGTGATTTCTTTACCTCTATGGGATCTTTAAAGAAAGTGTGGCTTTCTAATAACAACTTCTCCGGAAATATTCCACCTTCAGTGATGCAGATACCTCTTCTTTTTGAGCTCCATCTTGAATACAACCATTTCTCAGGACCCATCCCACCTTCAAAGCAAAAGTTGACCTCCTTTGATGTCTCTAACAATGATCTCGAAGGGGAAATCCCTGAGAGCCTATCTACACAGAATTCTAAGTCATTTGCAGGAAACAATGCGCTATGCGGAAAACCACTCGACAAGGATTGCTCCCAAATGGAAACACCGTCCCCAGAATCTTCTGATGTCCAGGTCCCTTCAGGAGAAGGTAACGGTTCAAGAATGGTAATTGGAGTGGTAGTAATTGCAGTGATGGGAGTATTGGTTTTGGTCTCTGTCATTTCTGCAAGGAAGAGGCAAAGGGATGATGACTTTAGTGTCTTGAGGAAAGAAAGAAGCTTTGATGAGGGGACCCCGAAGGTGCGCACGCAAGTCCCAGTTAAGAAGCCATCAGAGTCCAGTCGAAGAGGGAGTGTCTCTTCGAAGAGGGGATCCAGCAGGCATGGCATGGGAGATCTGATCATGGTTAACCATGACAAGGGTATGTTTGGATTGCAGGATTTGATGAAGGCAGCTGCAGAAGTAATGGGGAATGGTGGGTTGGGGTCTTCATATAAGGCGGTTATGGCGAATGGATTATCGGTGGTGGTAAAGAGGATGAGGGAAAT
>NBIL01133659.1:0-10522 GCA_002752925.1 Viola pubescens var. scabriuscula | reverse complement strand
TATTTTCTTTGAATTTTTTAATTCTTAAAAGGTTTAATTTTTTAATTTTTATAGAAATATAGAGTTTTTTTTCTCTCTTTTTCTTTTAAGGTTTCCGTTTTTTTATTTACCGGACCAGACTTAGGAGGTGATTATGTGTGATTGGGCCTATAACATTGGGAGCAATGTCCAATTAGATCAGATTGAAAACCTGTCTTGGGCCATGAAAATTAGAGCTGAAAATATTGGTACCCATGGAGGAACAGAACAGTAAAATAATTCACTCACTCACTCTGTTAAGGGGTTTTAGAACAGTTGCCACTTGAATTGAAAGGTTCTTGTATTTGCTTCGAAGAACGACGAACACATGGAAGCTGAAATGGCCGAAGCCTCTCCTAGCAACATCTTCGATCCTAAAGACCTCTCCTCTCGTGAAAATTATCGCCGTTACAGGTTAGTCTCTTAACCACGACTTGAGCTCGGAAGATTTATACCTTTAATTGGATTGCGTTGAACTTCGTGGGTAGTTTGGCTTGTGGGCAATGGAATTCATCATTACCTTCGGCTATTTGGGCGTCGAAAGGCGTTGCCCTTTTGCATTTCTATGTAGTATGTAGTACAGTTTTGCGTTCGCTAGTACTAAATCATGTACTTTGTTATGTAGGTTATCTTTTGCGCAAGTGTTACAGCATATAGTGTCCTTATAATGTAATTCTGATGGAAGTTGTTTGTGTTGATCTTCGATCTATTAAAGTTTTGTGCTCATGGGAACTACATTTTTCTTTAACACAACAAAAAAGACTTTGATTGGTGAGCTGTTGTAAGATTTGCTTAAATTTGATGAACGCTTTCGGAGATGTCATTATTTTCTTTTCTTTTTTCTTGATATTTTGGCGTTTACTCTGTTTAGAGAAATAGCCTGTTGTTAGTTTCTGAAGCATAAATCAAATTTGATTTTAGATGTTGAGAAAGCTAGACATGAAAATTTATTGCACTCAATTAGTGATGTCCAAGTAGAGAACTCTGAGAATTAGACTTGTAGAGGGTGGCTGTTTAAGTGGGAAATGGGTGAGCAGGAATCTTGTTGTTGAGGCACCTGTTTGAGTTTCTTTAATTGTCATGTTTGGTCACCTGATAGTCTTTAGCCCATAATTCACTGATCCATCAGTTTGCCAATGTTCCTGTAGACTGAACAGAAACTTAGAGTGCTTTAGTTCCAAGTTATTTTGCTTTGTACTTTTGTCAGAAAGATATATTTCTTTTCTGGCCTATTCCATTTGTTGTGCCTGTGCAACTATCACGTTCTTGTTCCTATCCTTTTTACCAACTTTCTTTTCTCGTCCATTTTTTTTATTTTTATTTTTATGAGTATTTTGGCACTTAGAGAGCATGTATTACATGCAGGATAAGGCACTCGGTGTCAAGCACATCACCCTATGAAGATAGTCCAGTTCCAAGGTTCAGTGCATCCCGGCTGTTGTATGACGGGCAAAGTATCCACAGCCCTACAAATGCTGCACTTCTTCTAGAGAATATAAAACAAGAAGTTGATAGCATAGACGTAGATCACTTAGAAGGGACACCTGCAAGGAAACATTCTGCTTCTAAGAAGAGGCTATCTATCAATAGTCATGAAACATGGGAGGCTGATATTGGTGTTGATTCAATATGCCGACTAGGAAGTGAGTCAATTAAAGCCTGCAAGATTGAGGATGAATCATTGATAGATAGTGGAGACACAACATTTGGTCTATTTGCCTCACTTCTTGATTCTGCAAATCTAGGTGCTTTGAAGTAATGTGTGCTTTTCTGTTTTTCTTTTTGTTTTTTTGTTTCTTTTTAGTTGTCGTTGATAACCATTAACTGATGATTTTTTTGGTAATTTAATGTCGCAGGGTTGATTCGTACTCATGATCTGATTTTACGATTTGAGAGTTCATGTCGGGACGTTTCTGAGTCCATTAGGTACGTCTCGCTTTAGGGACAATATTGGAGTTTCTGCATCATTTTTTTGTCCTAATTTAGGCTTAGTATGATTCTTTCTTGAAAATGATGAGCCTGTTTTCTTCTGTATGTTTGGTTGTTGGCTGAACTTTCAGCTGCTCTAGTTTTACTTGGTTGCAATAAGCGTTGACTCTTACTTTTTTTTTCCGTTTGTTTTCTGGATTGGGTGACTGTGATCTCCTATGTTCTTCATTTTCACATTTCTGAGGAAGTCTGCAATTAATTGCGATTCCCCCCCTTGTTGATAAATCCTTTTCTTGCTTTATTTTCATATGTTGTTATGTGGATTGCAGCATTTGGTACATGTTTTTTACTCATCTCCCTGAAGAATATGATAATAGAGGAGCTATCGTGCATGTTGTTAGTGAATTTGCATGTAAAACGTAATTATCTTAGTGGCTATGCGACTGTGATATGTACACTCCTGTAGGTATGAGTCCAACACACGACATCGGGTTGTTGAGGACAAATTGATGAGGCAAAAGGCTCAGTCACTGCTTGATGAGGCTGCTACATGGTCTCTGTTGTGGTACCTATATGGGAAAGGCAATCGATCTTTATGCTCTGATGTTTTCTTTCTTGAAATTGATGTCTTGGGTTATCAAGTGTTTAAATGATGGCCCTTATCCTTCTTGCAGGGACAGAAGAACCTCCTAAGGAGCTTATTGCGGTATTTCCTCCGTTTCCATATTCCAGTTCATTGGGGGAAAATACCTCTATCTTTGTTTAATATTAATTTATGAGTTGAGTATGTTGAATGATTCTAAAGGATGGTTCTCTCTCAAATGTATGGGTATACGGCAGTCACACGCAACATCGCATTCAGTGGCTTGCGAACTTGTTGTGAACGATCATACAGCAGAATTATGCTTCCGGATTGTTCAATGGTTGGAAGAATTAGCTTCTAAGGCTCTGGACTTGGAAAGCGAGGTGATTAGTTTTCGTACTCACATCTGATATGTAAACAGTACCTGGGTGTTATTTTCTGCTGCCGTGTCATAGTTATGACTGGCAAATGCCCTCCTCCCTTAGACACCTCAATATCTTCGAAAAACATGTTGTCCCTTTTATTTTTGTATAAATTTGCTTGCTTGTTCTTGCTTTGAGTAAGAGAAGAGCACGGCGTCAATGCTATCTTCCTTAGGATGACCAGTAGAGTCTCTCACATGTTAATTATTGCAAACTCAGTTTTGGTTTAACCATTATTCTCATGAAAGTGAAGTTCAGAGAATTCACAGGTTGGTTGACAGGGATATGTCTTAATCGGTGCAGGTGCGAGGATCTCATGTTGGTACATATCTTCCCAATTCTGGCATTTGGCACAACACTCAAAGATTTCTGAGGAAGGGTGTTTCCAGCACTAATACTGTTCACCACTTGGATTTCGATGCTCCAACACGTGAACATGCTCATCAGCTTCCCGATGATAAAGTACTTTTTCCATACTTTACTCACTTGAAAGTCTGATTGATGTAATTTTAACTATGAATTACCATCTCAGTGCATGATTATGTATTCTTGTTTTTTTGTTTGTGAATGCTTACTAGGCTGATAGAGTTTCTGGTAAAAATGCAAAAAAATCTAAAACTTTGTATGGGAGTTTTGAATTAACTTATTTCTGAGGCTTGTTGCGTCTTTTTGGTTATGCAATTACATTTGCCTTGGCAGAAACAAGATGAATCTCTTCTGGAGGATGTCTGGACTCTATTAAGAGCTGGACGACTTGAGAAGGCATGCGACCTTTGCCGCTCTGCTGGCCAGGTATCACACTTTAAGAAGTTTGAGTTGGTCGAATGTTTAACTTCATGATTTCCCCTTATTCTTGTGCATTTGTGCTGGTAGCCATGGCGAGCTGCAACATTATCTCCATTTGGAGGATTGGACCTAGTTCCTTCTGTTGAAGCCCTGGTGAAAAATGGGAAGAACGCAATGCTTCAAGCTATAGAATCAGAAAGTGGCATTGGGCACCAGTGGCATCTATGGAAGTGGGCTTCTTATTGTGCATCAGAGGTAAGATTGAATAAAAGTGGTTTAAACACCCTTTGTTCTTTCTTCCTATCTGTTCAAAATATGTTTTATAACCTTGGCTATTGTATTTGCTGTTTTCATGGTACTATTTTAACCATTTGCTGTCGACATCTCATTGAAAACATTGCCTAGTTTCTTTTAGATCTATTTTTCTTCTAACTTCCTTCATAGAATTTTTTTTCGGTCTCCCGGGTTGTCCTTTCCGCCTTTCGGCAGGAAACTCACCCCGCTCGATCATGGTCAGGCCCTAAAGGGGGTGGCTCTCCCAGCATCCATTCCTCAGCCTGGAACCTCCGACTGAGGTTAAGGGTGCACAAGCCCCTTACCACTTGCTGACAACTGATGTTGGTTTTATAGAATATTTCCGAATTCAACTATTTGCACTTATTTGTGAAAAGAATTTTCATCTTTTTGTGTTGATTGTTGGAGGTATTAACCCTTTTAGAGATTTTCAACTTCTTTATTGTAATAATATGATGCAAGTTTGTCTTTTGTTGCGAATCACAAGATCATTTTTATTTTTAGTGGTGACTCATTTTTGTTTTCTCATGTTTTATTTAAGAAAATTGCTGAGCAAAATGGTGGAAAATATGAAGTGGCGGTGTATGCAGCTCAGTGTAGCAACTTAAAGCGCATGCTTCCAATCTGTATGGACTGGGAGGTATGTGTACATTCTCCTGTTTACAATTGCGAGGATCTTTTTTGTGGGAAAAGGTCATCCTTGTGCTACTTTACAGTCAAAATTTTATAATTGTTTAGTTATTTTTTGAAATTTTGGTTTAATTCCCCCCCTCCCCCCCATCATACCTTTTTCTCTTCAATTTTTATAGCTTGAAATCTTATAGTGACTGCTGTTGCAGTCAGCATGCTGGGCAATGGCAAAATCTTGGCTTGACGTTCAGGTGGATTTAGAGGTAGCTTGTTCACAACCAGGGAAAACTGAACAGCTCAAAAGCTATGGGGATGGTATTATTGGAAGTCCTGGACAGAATGATAGTGCAGATCAACTTTCAGCTGGACCCGAAAATTGGCCTCTGCAAGTTCTGAAGCAGCAACCGCGGGACTTTCATGCCCTTCTTCAGAAATTACACTCAGGGTATATTTATGACCTATTGTTTCAGTTCTTATCGTGTGCTACCTTCTTGATTTCCAGGAGAATGATAAAATGTGTTTTCTTTCTTCATTTAGTGAAATGGTTCATGAAGCTGTTGCTCGAGGGTGCAAGGAGCCACAACGACAAATTGAGGTTTCTTTCTCATGAAATAGATTAGATGGATTTCCATTTCATAGCTGAAGTGGGATGCATGATATGTGCTGAAATGGTTATCCACGTCAGGATATATTACATGGGATTACTTTAGTTCGTTCTTTGCTAGCCTCAGAAGCATGCTTTACTCTCCACTTTGAAATCTATTTACCAGCTGATAATATGTAGAAATTATAATTAAATATGTTTGGACAGTGTACAAACACGTGCTTCCTTCCGCGCCCGCTCCACCCTTCCTTGCTGTCCCTCAAAACAGATAGAAGACAAAAAGAATTCCATTCCTTGAGTCTTACTTGTTTTTTCTTGTCTTAATTGGAACTTTTAGCTTCTTCTGTCTAACCACATGGTTCTTCACAGATGGATCTTATGTTGGCGAATATACCACATCTGCTGGACATGATCTGGTCATGGATATCTCCTTCAGAAGATGATCGAAATGTATACAGGTAAGACTTCTTCTATTGATCAGGAAAATGGTAAATGGAAATGTTGCTGAATTTTTTTTTGATCTCATCTTTTTGTTTATTTAGTTTTAGGTTACTACCTGTTTGTCTATCACTTGTAAGGTTTGTATTAAAAATGTGCAATGTGGTTTCTTGTCAGGCCTCATGGTGATCCTCAGATGATTCGGTTTGGTGCTCACCTAGTGCTTGTGCTCAGAGTTTTGCTTGTGGATGATATGAAGGATCTCTTTGAAGATAAGCTTAGGACAGTTGGTGATCTTATTCTACACATGTAAATATTCTACATTTTTTTTAGTAAGATGTACTAAATTAAGTTATTACAAGTTGGAGATTTAGTGGCTCTAAAAGAAAAACTTTAGATTTTGGAAAATGCCTCACTAGGACAAGGACAGAGGAGTAAAATCCTCAAACCCAAACACAAGGCTGTGTAAAATGTGCACATTCAACATTTCCATTGGACAATGCCATGACTCTTCTGAAGAACTTTGTGTGATTCACTGATACTGGCACCCATAAGAGCCATTATGTCCTTTATGATGAAAATTATGCTTATTGTGTTGTAAACTAGGTTGTTCTTCTAATACTCTTATATTTGGGAATTAATTGTAGGTATGTGATGTATCTATTCTCAAAGCAACATGAGGAGTTAGTTGGGATTTATGCTTCTGAGCTTGCACCTCACCGTTGCATTGACCTCTTTGTGCATATGATGGAACTGAGGATAGATAGCAGGTGAAATTTAGTGGTCGTAACTGTTGCGATTTCTCTTATATCCTCATTTAGTGGTTTTTGCCATTGAGGGTGTACTTTCTTCAATAATAATATTTAATTGATAAAAGCAATTCATTTTATATCATGGAGTTGTTTTCATGGTTTCTGTTTCAGTTTGTTTTTATTTTTGACATGCTAATCTTTGGCCTGATACTTGACAAACAGTGTGCATGTCAAATATAAAATTTTCCTTTCTGCCATGGAGTACTTGCCATTTTCTCCTGTGGTAAATGGTTCAAAAGGAAATTTTGAAGAAATCATTGAGAGGTATGTATGGCTTTACAGTCTTGATGAATATAGAGGAGGAAATACTGCATATTCACCTTCCAACTTTTGGAATATTTTCCTGTTCTATGCATTTACAGGGTTCTGTCGAGATCTCGTGAAAGCAAAGCTGGAAAATATGAGAAGTCATCAGAGGTCTCTGAACAGCATCGGTTACAAAGTCTTCAGAAGGCTACAGTAATTCAATGGCTCTGCTTTACACCACCCTCCACAATTACTGATGTTGAGAAGGTCAGCTTGGAACTAATTCAACGGGCATTGCTCCACAGGTAAGTGCAGAGCTCTGTGCTGAATGCTTAAATCTTACCTGACAGCTTGGTGGCCTTAGGCCAATGTGGTCAAATTGTGGTTCACCTTTTAATTTATTTAAAGATCAACCATCAATACCAAAATAATAATAAAAAGGTAGAAGCTCCCATTACGCTGTTATTGTGGATGCTTGTTGATTTACTATTAGGTTGTCTTTAAAAACAAAGAATCCAAAAATGAAAGTTAACTATTTGTCTCTCTTTTATAGCAATATATTATTCAGAGAATTTGCTCTGATTTCCATGTGGAGAGTGCCAGCAATGCCAATAGGTGCACATGCACTGCTTAGCTTGCTTGCTGAGCCTTTGAAGCAGCTTTCAGAAATGCCTGATGGCATTGAAGATTATGTTTCTGAGAATCTGAAAGAGTTCCAAGAGTGGGTATGCAGCATGTTAACATGTTTATTTGTTCACTTTTCTTTCTCATTTTTTGTTGAAATTTAGTTTTTAGTTTGTGATGTGTTGTCTTATTCTGTAGAGCGAGCACTACTCCTGTGATGCAACATATCGCCACTGGCTCAAAATTGAGCTAGAGAATGCTGAGGTTCCTCCTCTTGAACTCTCAGTTGAGGAAAAAGAAAGAGCCATTGCAGCAGCGAAAGAAACACTGAGTTCTTCTATGTCCCTGCTTTTAAGTAAGAGAATTCAGCCATTAGTTTTCATCAATGCTTTAGCTGCCATGGACTAGGACAAGTGGCATATGCTGCTGAAAATTGATTCCGATATAATGCTTAAATTTGTTAATGCAGGGAAGGAAATTCCTTGGCTGGCCTCATTTGAAGATCATACATGTGAATCAGTGGCACCTGTATTTCTTGAATTGCATGCCACTGCAATGTTGTGCATGCCTTCTGGTGAATGTATGCCTCCAGATGCCACTGTTTGCACTGCACTAACAAGTGCTCTGTACTCTTCAGTAAGCGAGGAAGTTGTGTTGCACCGTGAGCTAATGGTATGTAGATTTTTTTGAGTTCAACTGGAATCTGTATATCTGAAGTATTTCAGTCTGAATGGTCAGATAATTTTGTGAGCTCAATTTTTTATTTGCTCAAACTTTCAACTTGTTTTTTAACCCTTTGTTGCAAGCATTTGTGTTTGTTTGTCCGCTCTCTGGGTAGTTTCTCATTTTCACACCTGAATTTGTTGTGGCAGGTTAATGTCGCCATTTCCACAAGGGACAACTATTGCATTGAGGTTGTCCTTCGTTGTTTGGCAGTAGAGGGTGATGGCCTTGGATCACACCAAGTTGATGATGGTGGTGTGCTTGGTACTGTTATGGCAGCTGGCTTCAAAGGTGAGAAGTCTATAGGTTTAGCATGCTTTCATGTCATCAATTGTAGCTGGTGCTAATGAGGAAGGGTAAAGATGCAACAAAATTTATGACTGGCCATGCATGGAGTAAGCATTATTTACACAGGTTCACAAGCATGCAAGATTGTTCAAATTTTATTGTTCAAAGGAAATACAGAGATCTCATATAGAATCATAGATAGTGATCTTTATCTTGCACTTCCAGCCGTTTGTTAAGGTTTATGGTTAGTTGTTTATTCTGTGTCATAGAAGTGTGTCATACTCTATATTGGCCAATCTAATGCTGATCTAGCAAAAAGTCAAAGTCTTATAATGCTATTTTGCATGCATAACCCTGTCACTTCAGAAGTAAGGATTTGATTTGTCTGCAGGCGAGCTTACTCGGTTCCAGTCTGGAGTTACTATGGAAATATCTAGATTAGATGCTTGGTATTCAACCCCAGAGGGTTCCTTGAAAGATCCAGCAACATATATTGTTCGTGGTCTCTGTCGTAGATGCTGTATTCCTGAAGTCATTCTTCGATGCATGCAGGTAATTATCTTCTTTGAAACTAAGAAGTCTCTTGTTTTTCTTGTGAAGTTGTTCACATGAGATGCTGATGAGAATTGCTGGCAATTTGGTCGTTCCTCAGGTTTCTGTTTCACTAATGGAGTCTGGTAATCCACCAGAAAATCATGATGATTTGATCGAACTTGTTGCTAGCCAAGAAACTGGGTTTGTCCATTTGTTTAGCCAGCAACAATTGCAGGTGAGAGAATGATGTTATTGCTTATTTATGAACTCGAAGAGAAACTGTAGCTAGTCACCTATTTCTCCTTAATGCAGTAATGTACCATTGTCTGTATGGGTCTCTCACTACTTCCCATTTCTTCTCTGTGTGCTGATTTTGTTTACAATGTCTACCGCGTGCACTTTATTGCATCGTTTTGCAACTGCTTTGTCGTCTGCAACTTCAGTTGGAATTTTAGCATGCCAAGCCGTTACTTGTAACAGAATCACAGGAAGTTTTTACTGATTCCACGTGCGTCATTATGAAATGTGTCTGACATTCAAAGTCTGTGTGATTGCCAGGAATTTCTGTTGTTTGAGAGGGAATATTCAATACGCAAAATGGAGGTCGAGGAGGAGCTTTCGTCTTGAGAATTTAGGGTGGTACAGCAGCCAGTGTCTAATGTTGAGATGTAGTTTGTAGTTGTAATTGAGGCGCTTGTAGAATCATGGGGGGCTGTTGTGGAATCAAAAACCAGTTAAAATGCTTTTTTCAATTTCTTTAGAGCATTATTGGGTTTCTTTCTTTTGCTACACTTGTAAATTTGATGATTTGATTTTTGCAAGATCTAATCAATCAAAGGTAAAATCATTTCTTGAGCTATTGTGTAATTCTTGTAGTTATATTTTTATTAAATAAATAATACTATTCTAAACCAACTAAGCAAAGTAAATTTTAATATCAAACATGAGATACCATAAAATATTTTTTTTATTGATTTTTTAATATTAATGTATTTTTGGTTTTTGGAGTTATTTGATTTGATTTGTTACTGAGTGATTCTAGAGGTATACTTTATGTAAAATTTATTTTAAGAATAATAATGTAAATTTGTTTGATGAGTACAATGTATGTTTATTAGAGTTTCCTTTCATTCAAATTTAAGTAACAAATTAAGGCTTAGTGACTGTTTTGGAGTGTACATTTGGCAAAAATCCTCAATTAAGGACTTAAAATAAATAAAATCCCAAAACACATCTTTCATTTAACAAACTCTCTTTTAATTCAAACTTTAACATTTTGAGAAATACATAAGTCAATTTTATTTCATTTTTTTAATAGCTTTTCTCTACTTAGTATTTGCTCGCTAGTTGCGTTGGAAAATGAAAAATGAGTTATACGAATGAAGAATGAAATAAAATACCAACGCAACTACGTATAGATGAGATTATATTCTGTTTAGGTGGCAAATAAAATGGTATTAATTATACTTTTTATATTTTTGAAAATGTTAACTTTTGAATTAAAAATAAATAAAATCTTAAGTGAGAACAATTTATCAAAAGTAAAAAGGGTTAAAACGTCTCTGAATTTGTCTTTTTTATTTAATCACAT
>NBIL01133650.1:0-11532 GCA_002752925.1 Viola pubescens var. scabriuscula | reverse complement strand
TTTTCTGGTTTATAATATCTATCATTTTGGAGAAAAAAATTGTTTTAAAATATCTCATTTTTTTTCTAAAAACAATAATACAATCAATCTCATTGTCTTTGTTTCGAACAATTTAACTCGTTCTTTCACAATATTTTTGAATCGGTAATAACTTTTTTTTTTACTTTTATCGGCATACACCGGAATTCAGACGTGTGTCCTAAAACCTTTAAGATTTCAAAGGATAAGGAGAGTGTCGATCATTTATCAGTATCTTTTGATGCATTTAAAGATTTGTTGAAAATTGCGTTGGTAAAGTTTGGTATTGTAAGAAAAGTTTTTGAAAGAGATGAAAACTATTAACACGTGTCATGAGATGATGAGATGGGTTTTCGTGACTTACTACTCCATTCGTACGACTCTCGATTCATTTTTACAACAATTAAAATAATAATTGATCACATATTTGGATGTGTTTCTAGCTAATTATTTTCAATCATTTTATTAACTATACTCGATCAACACTAATTTTAATTTTTCAATGCATTAAAAATAATGAAAATGATATTTTTTCGAAGATAATAAAAAACAGTCGGGATATTATTAAATACCGAATAAGAAAAGGCCTCTACCGAGTAGATAGAGGTAACAAGTTTGGTAAGTTATTAAAACTATCTAATTTCGTAGGGAACTTTTGGGAACTTTTTCCCCACACTAGTAGAATTAGATAGTTTCCTTGTGTACAATATTTTTGTGCTTTAAGTAGATTATGTTTTACTACTTAATTAATTAGAAGGATGCCTTAAAAAAGTGATGTTCTTGTTGGTTCACTAAAAAAATATTTGGGTTTATAATTTATTTTTTTCTTTAAAGATGTTACATGGGATTAGTGAAAATGTAAGAATAAAAAAATAAATTATAATTGATAATAAACGTCTAAACCTACTTATAAGTTGATCTTTAATCTTTCATTAAAGGTGTAAGCGATCTCTAAAAGAATTTACTTATAAAAAATCATATTTGACTCAAAAATTAAGGTTTGGATTGCGTTTCTTGAGTTTTTTCTTATAAATTTTATTCAACGATCAATAAGTTTTTTGAGGTTTTTTTTTATTCTTCGGGTTTACTTTCAACTAAGATTAATTTCGTTTGAATTCTATTGACCTCCAAAAAATGATGACTTTCTGATTTTTTCCATTTTCAAAGACTTAAACAATGTCGGAAGAATCAATCATTTTACAATCTAAAAAGAATGTTCGGACGAGATCTAGTTTTTCGTAAACTAGACACAGAAAACACCAGAAAAACCGGAGGGGAGAATTTGTGCGTCCAAGACATAATTAAATTACTTACTAAATTAGACTTCCAATGTACGAATTGGACTTCAACGAAAGTAGTACTTCCTTTTTTTAAAAATATATATATATAAAAAGTACATCCTCTGGAATGTACAGCAGACTTGTATTATAGTATTGTATCGTATTGTATTGAGATTTTCAGCAGACTTGTACTATGATAGTGGTCGTCTCCTGATTGAACATCCATTACCAGTCTTTTATAAATTTATACAGCAGCAGCCATCTCTTTCATTTCCGGATGAATGCCTCTCACAACGAGAATTCATATTAATCGGATTTAAAAATAAACCTAAATATCGAGTGTATGTTAAAAAAGATGGATTTAACTCCGAGACCTATTCTTTCGGTTTTGCAAAGAAGCATTATTACACTACAAGTTCATTGGTCGTTCACAAGGTAATATGACATGACATTATTTCGTCCTAGAAGATGTATATGTTTCATTATATTTTAAAGACTTGGACTATGGCCATATCAATGACTATTGACCCCAAATTACAATACACTATAGTTCATGCTGTCCTCACAAATTGGCTCAACTAGATTCAACACTAGTCCGGCAGTCCCCATCCACATGCTTCGTTGACTGCTGACATTCAAATTCTCTTGAAGAGAGAATCGATTGTCGCTTTGAAACATGTTCTTCGTGAAGGGAATGCGTGCGCAGATTTTCTGGCGAAATACGGTGCAAGAAACTTCGTTTTTCGTTAACGAGGATTTCTTTTAGTTGCTTTCGGGCGGAACTAGTTAGTTTTTTTCTTCTATTTGAGAGAAGAAACAAGTAAATAACAACAGATTCAAACACCAAGGGTTTAGAAGCTAACATGAAGAATTCATTTCAGTAACTAACATTACAACACAGAAAGCAAAGTGGGAAAAAACGAAAGAGAAAGCAACCCTAACCAAAATCAACAAGCCCCATTCATTTCACATCCCATCCCCTATACATTTTAAGAAACACAATGCCACTATCATGCATTCCCTTCTCCCTCTCACAAATCGATGTCCATAATGTGAAAAAATCAAGGAAATTCTACAGCCTCGATATGCATGATCTACCGATTCTAAAAAAAGATAATCCTGGCTTAACGTATTCCCCCCTTGCCTCTTGACAATCCAACCACTCAGATGTCCATTCCGCAAGAAACATAACATGGAAAGCTCAAGAAGCTTTTGACTATCTAAAGAAACCCCCCGTGTGAAGTGAAGTTAAGCATATCTAACTTTTAGGAGATGAAAACGAGTTAGTGGGAAGTTACGACCGACCATCTGAGCGATTAGACTGGTATCCATGTTAGTCACGGCAAGTCATATTGAACTCGCTCTTAACACCTCCAGACCAGAAAACTGTTCAACAGTTATTTACTGTAAACTACTTAGCCTACCAGTCGCAGGTATAGAGGTTGATTGGGGGAGTGTACGATGAACCATCATATCGCTGTTCTCCATAGCATGGCTTGATGATGCACCACCACCACCCTTCACTGTTTGCTCCAAAAGTTGAACAAGTGACATGAATATTTCCATCCTAGTCACATCCCTGTTTGCCTACATAGCACAAAGAAAACCGCAAAGACATTGAGACGTGTACTT
The DNA here is from genome assembly GCA_002752925.1 of Viola pubescens var. scabriuscula. NCBI lineage: Eukaryota > Viridiplantae > Streptophyta > Magnoliopsida > Malpighiales > Violaceae > Viola > Viola pubescens. The sequence continues at coordinate 8,602 of NBIL01133650.1, read as the reverse complement.
TGAAGAAATCTTGACGATGTTCAGAATTGAATGGGGATGCAAGTAGCCAGATCCCACATGCATGATCATGCAAGTACATTACCCAAAAAATATCATTGAAGTATCAGTTGGCACAAATGAGGCTAGAAAGATGTGCATGACAGCCGATTACAGAGGCACTTTCCTCTGGCCTCCAAATCATAATCTATTTGACTTAATACCCTTTAGTCTAGTGTTGAGACTCTAATACATTTATTGTCTCCAATCTCAACCAATTTCAACTTGGTCAAAATACAATGGTAATTGCAGCAAAGGTAAAAATGGAACCCAGGAGAGGTTAGCCAAAGTTCATGAATGCTCTCCATTGAAGCGCAGATCACAATAACCAGTCTACCAAACTATCCTGTCAGTTAATCAGTAAAAAAGAGTAGAATAAAGGAGTTGCTCCACTATCTTCTTTCAAATTCTGTTAGAACTTCCGGACATTCAACAGATCTTCATGCTTGCTGGAAATAGCTTAAGCACACTACTGTCATTTTCATTTCTTAATCTATCCTTTTTTAATTAAAGTTAGCAAGAAAAAAGATACAAGTGTCCTGTCCTTCCCTGAATAACAATGCCAGGGGAACTACCTCAACCAATAATCCAAATAGGAAAACAACACTGCATGCATAAGGTTAATGTGTGGACTAGCAATGGTTAGTAAGCTCGATGTCAATGTTACCTCTACTGCAAAGCGTGCCCAGATCTTGTCATTCCGAGCTTCCATTACCCCCTTCAAGATTGTCAAGCCCAATCCCCTAATTAAATCAGCTATTTCTAGAAAAAAACCTCGATTCTCGCAAAGCATCTGCGACAAGAGAGTATAATTTAACAAATTGTATAAAAATGAAAGAATTGTGAAACAAAAGGCTTCAACTCTGAGCAACAGAAAATTTCAGCACCTCCACGAGCAGTTGACGAGGTGGATTCAGATCCTCAACTATAATAGGGCAGCGCATAGATTGTGAACCAACTTCAAATGCCCACGTAGCTCCTCCTCCCTCAGAATTTTCCTTCAAAAGTAGTCCACCTTCCTTGTTAATAATCTGAATATTCAGGCAAAACAGTACAATATTTCAGAAGACTCTAATGTTACTGAGTGCAAAATTAATCAAGATCATAGAAGTACTAGAGTCATTTCACAAATGGAGTTTCATGAATAAATCCTAAAGTTTCTTTTTGTGGTTGCATTTAAGTTATTAGGATTAGATATGCCTAGCATGTTCGTTCCAATCAATTATTCAGATAGTTCCACATCCTAGCCTCGATATCTACTCAGTCAGAACCAAAACTGAGGTCTGTTCACTGACACTCACAAACAAAGGCCACACATTTACAGAAAGAACACATAGATTACTGTAGGCGAAATAAGGACGGTGTTGGCTCTCTGTACCTTAGACTCTCCTGCTTGTTTTAGCTTGTCTGCATGCTTCGTCACACTTTGCAGGAAAAGCATATGTTTAATGGTCCGTTCAAACAACGCATCTATGCTACACTGTTGAACCACATTAACAAGATAAACAAACGTCAACTCTGAAACCATTAACTATCATAATAAAAAGAAGGTCAATCTACAGTCAGAAGATCAGAGGAACACATTACCTTTGCCCCATTTGGCACAATTTCCCTCAACTCCTTCACACGATCTTGTATCATTTGACGATCCTTTGGCCTGGGTCTAGGGTTCTCCCCAGGTTTAAGTCTCTTGCGAGTTGGTTTGCTTGTTTCATCATTTTTCTTGGAGAATGCAGTAGATACACTACTGTCGTGCCTCGCATTATGGCCTTCCTCAACCCATGAACTCAGTTGGGACCTAAAGAAAGATGTAGATTGAGAACAGCTTCCCATATCATCCCTGCTACAGCCAGATTGAAAAGAGCTTGATGGCATCATCCCTGCCTTTTCCTGACCCTTACACAGATTAAAAAGGCCCCTTCGTGCTTGATCAGAAATATTAGCTCGGCCATACATGTGAGAATCACTAAGAACAGAGCTACTGATCTTCGTGAGTGCTGTGCTGCAAGACACATCATCAGAGCTCTGCTTGGCTGAAGTTTGAGCACTGGACACCACAGCATCTAGAAGATGATCAGTTTCCGTCACTGAGAAAATACTGTTTTCTGACATCATCTTATTAACAGCATAAAAGTCAGAAGTTCCTCCCTGCATATTCAGGGTTGAAGCGTTACTGCCTATATCTTCCGCCTTTAAACATGAATTGCCAACAGAAAAATTATTGTGCTGGTGCTGGCCATTGAGTAGTTTATTCTTAAAATCTACACCCAGAACATCATACAAGTCATCCCCATATGAAGGTGGAGCACACTGACTCTCATGTTTAGCATTTGCAGTATTTTTACCCTGACTACCACTTGCATTCTTCAGGTAATCATGACTAGAACCACGTAAGCGCTCATCCACAGAAACATCAAAAGATTCATCTGACTGTATACATGGAATGTTAAGTGCCTGAAACAAATCATAGTCCACCTCCTTCCTCGAAGTTGATTCACTTATATCATGCTTAACATCCATGGAATGATACATGTGGTTGGAGCATCCTGAAAGGGTGCCACTAGCAGTACTTAACTGATTCACCAGGCCAGCTAAAGGAACCTCCTCTTTATTGTGAAGCACAACCCCAGTCGGATGTACTGAAGAGTGATTAGCATTCATCAATTTTGGTTGATTTGAAAGAGCACATGGAACTGAAGTTGGTCTCATTTGGTTATCCATGCCGGTGTCTAACTCTCTCCCAAAGGTATGAGAACCTTCACCAGAACTAAGAACTGGGCCACCACTTGTCACCATTTGAGGCACCATAAACCTCTCAGGTGCAATTTTATTACGAATAAGATTTTGGGCACAATAACCTGAAAATATCTGCTGTTCCAACAATGTTTGGTTGCTCTTATTGGCATCTGGATGATCAACCAGCTGATGACTACATACAGGCCTTGAATTGCCTGAAGAAGCCTTGTATTTCAGCGAGGTATCAGAATTCTGAGGAATCACTTCAGCTCCAACAACTCCATTCTCCTGTTGACTTCTGAAAGGATTGCTTGGCTTCACCCATGGAGAAACTTTAGGCTTGTGTAGGTCATAAGATTTAGCTGAAGTATTAGTCAAATTTGGGGTTAGAAAGGATACACCAGTAGTCTGTCTAGTATCCTCAATCTGTCTAGTTTGAGAACAAGAAGGTTGGCCAACAAATCTCGAAGCCATTGATGAGATACACTGTTGGTTGCTGCTCTCAGACAACAAAGGAGTAGTGTTTTGTGCCTTATAACTTCCACAAACGTCACCAACAGGCACTCCAATAGAAATAGGCACTCCAAAGTGTTCTGTGTATTCGTTTTCTGTGCAGTTATCAGAAAGAAGTACTCCAGGAACACATCCTAGTTGCAGGATCAAACTCTTCACGATGTTCACAAATCCCAAGTTCTCCATTATCTAGAAGCAGTAAGGATAGCAATACAAGAAATTAGAAACAATCAACTGCTTCAATCTAATGAAGAATTTTAAATTTGAAGAACACTATCTATCCCTGCACAGCTATGTATAAAGAACATCTGTCATGTAATACTTCCAAATGATGCTTCCTGTGAAAGTTCTTCATCACCTAATTTTAATATCCAGTCAACAAGATAGCTTCACTTACTAACTTCCACCAACACTTTCCTCAACAATGGACAATTTTTAATAGCCAGATGGAATGTATTGCTTATGGCCCATCATGAAGGCAGAGGCCTGTTTCGATGCTTCTACCCAAAGGAGAACAAAAAAAAAATGAACACACAATCGCACAAAGTGGTTTTACAGACAATCAAGCAGTGACTGTGCATAAACAGAAAAACAACCATGACTCATGAGTGAACACATTTTGAAGATAACCCTTTCTGTTCATCTTATTTCAAATTATATATTGAAATCAATCATGTTATGGACATGGATAGCTTAAAATAAAAAGTATCAGTTGGAATTTGTGCAAATCATGTATGTAACGAGAAACAATAAAGAGGTTTTATACATTAGAAAAACTTACAGCGAAGGTAGAACCAAATTGAACAACACCATGAGGAAAAACAGGAATGACCGCAACAGTCTGCAAAGCAAATAAATGTTCTATCATTGAGTCATCTGATAGCAAACTAACATTTATGGGGAAAACACAGCACATATGAAGTGCTACCGACCTGCATGCCGGCTGAAAATTGATGACTGAGCTCATTCAGAACCTACAAGAACCAACAAAAACCAAAAGTTATACCAAATTCAACCTCTAAGCTCACCAATAAGAATTTCATAGAAGACAAACTACGGTCATCCAATTAGGATATATTTACATTTCTTTACTCCGCATTTACAAGGATTATTACTCATTCAAACCAATTGTCAGCTTTATTGTCAGAAAACACAAAAATATCACAGAGCTCTAAATGATGATCATCATTCTTAAAATAATTGAAAGAGGGATCTTTTTTTCCAAAAAATAAAAAATAAACTGCTCCAATTGATTCCAGGAAGCAAATCTTTACATTCATTACTAACACTAAACATTGAGTCGTATTTAGTGATGCAGCGCCTCTCCATAACATAGGAAGAATGATCATAAATGAAGTAGCATACCTCTAGTGGATGAGCATCTCCAACGTAATTGCTTGCAAGAATCCACTCATGCTTTCCAGTAAATGCAGCGCGGCCAATCAATCTGGGTTTTTTTTCAAAAAAGAAAGAAAAGAAGACAGCTTCACATATTTGGGTAAAATGAGCCAAGACAGTTAAAATGTGAAATAGAAATAAAGGCAAAAGAGACGAGAAAAAGCATACCCTTCTCCAACTATATTAACCTGATTGTTCATCATCATTTTGTTAACAAGCAAGTGCACTCTATCCCCCACTTGAATCCCTGAGGAGTGCATTTCAGAGCCTAAATATGCTTCTAAACCCCCCTCAATTGCAGAAGGATGAGCAGAAAATGGCATGGATTTGTAATAACAGTCCTCCCAAATCAGCAGCCTGAAACCAAAAGGACATGCTTAGAAGCATATTACCCCCAAAACATTCAATAATATCAAGGATCAGAAAATTTTGGGAAAAATTGTAGCCAGAAAATCTGTTTGCCAGCCTTAAAGTCAGCGGAAAAGAAAAGAAACGAAAAATCCATCTCATGTACTATGGATGATCCCTTTTCCATTTTTCTAAATCTTGGTGCGAGCCAAAGAGAAAGAAGCACTAAAAGTAAAAGGGACAGCATATTCAGTAGAATCTTCAATTGCTGATAAGAAATGATAACCTTATGTCAACTAAAAACAAGAAAAAAGAATCAAACAAAGTAGGAAAAGATTATGTATCAATAGATTCAAGAACTTGAAACCAGTCCAATACTAAAGGGTTTAACCAAACCAAAACAAATCAACTTTTTCACTGAGATTCCTAAAGACAAATCAGAATAAACCAAAACACACGGTTCCAAAAACACGAAGAAAAAACCTCCAGCCCCTAGATTGCGCGTCATAAATAAGACAACAATAAACAAACAGGCTTCTGGCATATCAATCCAATCAAAGAACAAAACAATTAGAAAAAAAAGAATACCTAATGTTAGATCATTTCAGTACAGTCATTGAGAAAATACAGGAGAAAGTACATAGATGCCGAAAAACTTTCCACATGTACACGGAGAAAAAAAATTGAGGAAAGAAAAAAAGGGCAAAGCTCCTTCAAATTTCAGATCTTTGTTTGGTCTCTGAGAAAAATGCAGGAAATGAAGAAGAACATGAAAGAAAATGCCAGATTCTTTAGAACTTGCTAGTCAAACAGGTAAGAGAAGCATTTGTTATGGAGCCTAGAATGCAAAGAACATCAATAAAAGACTCAAAAAGTAAAAATGTCAACTTCCTTCCCTTCTCATCCATTTTTCCCAGCAAAAAAAAAACAAGAAAAGAGCTTACTTGGGATTCTGGGTGCCGATCTTCCAAAACACAGCATACGACCACTGATTGACACCACATAGAGTCCTCAAAACTTGCTTCAACACCAGACCCATGGCAGAAATCACCTCGAAAACACAAGCTTTTCCTTTGGTTCCTCAATCAATCAACCCAATAAGCATGCAGGAGCAGGAAATGAGTTTATGCAAATGATTAACACTAAATATGCACAGAAATACAACAACATTGGCCTAACTTCCCCTACAGGATCCTCTCCCAGCTTGCTTAGTCCTAAGCCCCCCACTCCTTTTCCTCTGAGGATCCAAGTTCACTATCATCACCACCCTTTTGCAACAACAAAAACCCATTTGCACTGCACACAAATACATACAGCATACACCCAAAAAAAACCAAACCCCCCCTAGATTATACCACAAGCTTCAAACTTTAAGGTGGCCATGGTCTGCTCCATATTTCTACAAACACCTTATGGGCAGAAAAGAGAGAACGAGGTGAAATGAGCGAACAAGAAGGTGTTTCAGTGGTTTTGTTTGTTTCTCTGGTTTTTCTTGTTTGCTCACAGTAAACAACTGGGTTGGTGAAGTAGCATTCACAGCTTCAGGTGCAGGATTTCTCACTCAGCTAAACAATATTCTCTTTTTTTGATGTTGTGTTGTGTTTGCTCTGTTCTGCTCCTCTGCTCTCTGCTCTCTGCTCTCTGTTTGTCTGTCTTCTAAATTAAAACTTTAATAATTAAATATTACTGGTACCAAAAAATATAAAGTGAGCAGAAAAATTAAAAAGAAAAATGATTTTTTTTCAAAAGTGCGCCACAATAATTTTAATTAAATAACACGATGAAAAGTGTGGGAAACAGGGTCTGATTGTGAATGAAATTACAGAGAATGCCACTGTAGGAGTGGTCAGGGTTCGTTTGGTAAGTACAGTCACTGCCCTTTGCTCAGGTTTCTTGTCTCGTGATGACGTCACACTCGCTTCATTGTCACTGCCCTAACTTTTCGAGTGAAATTACCGAAATGGGTTTAGGAGGTGTCGCATGCATACTGGTATGTCATGTGAGATGATGACATGTGGAACATCATGATTAGAAAACCGGGGTGAGGTGTGGTCTTTTTTCTTTTTTTTCATCAACGTCTTAGTAGTAGATTTTTTTTAAGTTTTTAACCATAAATATAAACCACAATCATTTCTAAATTTATTGAATTATAATTAATTATATTTATATAAGATTGACTCACGAAAATATAAAAGACTCTTACCATATAATTTTTTTCACGAAATAAAATTACCATATCGTTACTAGACTTAATATAAACGGATCAAAATAAAACTAAATATTATTACAAATTTGTTACACCGAATTCAGAAATGTCTTGTTTAACGAAATATTTTATGGTGAATTAATTGGTAAAAGATAAAATACAAATTATAGAAATTACAAAAGCAAAAACTATTTGATGGTGAAAACTACTATCTTTTGTATGCTTTTATAGCTTGAAACCTTGAAAAAACATTTAAATAACTATTTTTTATATTTATTTTTTTCGGTTCTTTGAGCGTCATGTTTATCATGTCGGAACACATATTAATCTCTAGTTGTTAAATCTAACATAAATGATTCTTCTTACATGTATTTAGAAGTTTTACCACAAATCTATGTATGAAATTCGTTTAATACTTCTAAATTATACAAAATTTTCATATCAACCGATATGCTAAAATTTAAATAGTGTATTTTATAGTTTTATCAGTTAAATCATTAAATTTTTAGCACGTCGGATAGTATAAAAAATTATAAAATTCTCGTATGTATTAGTATTACTATTTTACTATGGATGTTATTAATGTGGATGATGATGGCGATGATGATGATCGATTGAAGTCTGAGAAAAAAGAGGAAAAAGAGAAAGGTGAATTATGAAATACTACTACTAGTATGATAAGAAAAATAAATAAAAACACAGATTTGACTTAAGGGCAGTGTCCCTCCCTCCGTCGGTCCATCCATCCATCCCCCCTTTCCCTTTTGGTAGGGACTGATTTGATAATGCCATGATATGAAATGAAGCAATTGAAACACCATAAATTCATGTTCTAAGTTCTCATTCTAATTCCTACATAATTTCGTAGAGAAAAAAATAATAATAATTCCGATCTTTCACACCATTCCACTCTTATAAAACGTGTCGGATTGGGGAAAAAATGATGGAGTACATTATTTTGGTATCTCATTTAGCATGACAACATCGGCAATTAAAAACTATGATTAAGGTTAAGATTAAGATATTTTCGATAAGATAAATAAAATATTTATTATTTATTATTTTATTATTTTCAACTTTGATGAAAATACAAGTTCAATTCCTATCTTTGTTTTTCAAGATTGCCGTAAAATATAAAGCAGTGCTATAATTAATCATAATCATAACTATTAAAATGAGACTAGATTGATAACTCTAATAATTTAATGTTCGGTTCTGTTCTGATAACTGTTCAAATTAGTATCGGTAAAACTATATATAAAAAAAAAACTTTCAAAATTTAGTGTTAAAACTTAAAATTATAAAATGCGTTCTTAACTTCTTATTTATTATTGTAATAGTCCAATATTTGTTTATTTATTTTTT